>KB671798.1:648093-675396 GCA_000349105.1 Anopheles epiroticus | reverse complement strand
AGAGAGAGAGAGAGAGAGAGAGAGAGAGAGAGAGAGAGGACGTTAGTCGACGAAAATCCTAAACAATCTCATCATCATCATCGTGTTCTTTTTTGTAGCGCGCTGAGAAAAAGCCCAAACTGGCGATGGCGAGTAATGGGTGAGACAGGGGGGGGGGGCAGGCGTCGGCAAAAGGGATGAAAGTATGCAACAAAAAAAGTATACAACAAAAAAAGAACGAAGCTAAGAGCGTCATTGCGATGCATTAGCAGAATTCATCATCATCACGATCTTGGGAGGCTGTTTAAGGCAAAGGGAATGGAGGGGATTGCATTTTCCCTTAGCTGGCATCCCTGCCTTCGCCTTCCGCTCTGTGTGTGTGTGTGTGTGTGTGTATTTAGGACTTTTTTCACCCTCACTCTTCCACCCAGATTCATGCTTGATTCATTTTGCGATCCCTCCTCCCTCCGCGCTGCTGAGCGTCATTTATCAAAACTTCCGCCGCCTGTGCCGGTTCTTGTTACATTTTCGACCCGAGCCCGAGTAAGATCAAGCCGTTAGTGTTGCTGTTGTTGTTGTTCTCTGCTGCTACTGATGCTGCTTATGCTGCTACGTCTACTACGATTACTATGTTGCAACGTGGGAGCTTTGATTTTGTGAGCGACGGAAGCGAAGAAAATGTATCTTTTTCCTTCATTACTGTAAGATCATTCGCTTAATGCAAAAGCTGTTACGTGTATGCAGACGAAATGTGTAGAACGTAACGCAAGGCTCAATTTTATAGAAAATCGCAAGTCCAAAATATTATTCCTAACGCGAATACCTCCTATATTTTCAACTCTAAAACCTCAAGTATAACCTATACTAATCGATCTTCTAGATTGATTTCAATCTACACCATAATAAGTTTTCTCCTGAATAAATAAATTCCCAATTCCTTAACCAAACCACGCTGAACGCTGTAAATCTTGAAAGCAGTTTCATACGTGATATTTATTGATAGGATCTTGACTACCATAACATTAATTAAATTTACGCTACTCTTCAACATGTTTTCCTCACAGATACAGAGCGACCCGTTGTTCCAGTGGTAATGATGTGAGCCATAAGTAAGGTTCAGCATGGTTCGAATTCCAATACTTCAGAATGTCAAGTCTATAAAGCGAATTTTCAATGCTCGTGCTGTCAAATCATAAGAAGAAGGAAACAAGGGATCAAATTCTCAGGGACTATATCCTTGGACCTTAGACCCTAGACAACAATTAATGTGTATCAAATGTTCTTAAATATTTTACGCCCCAATTTGGGCGTAGATCAATTCTAATTGATCAAAGGAGACACACAACTTCAAATTCTGTTGTTTCTACTTTGTGTGGTTCGACATGCGAATGATCATAAAGAATTATTTCGGTTTGCTAACGATAATCGAACCTTAAAATGGTAATTAGAGATATCTAGCTTATATTTAGACTCACTTGCGAGCAACATTATCTTGATGTTCCATTTCTGATCGATCCCTTCCATTCGCAAAAGATCCTAATATTGAAACAGAAACCCTTTTAAACCGTTTGAAATGACCAGTAACTACAATATCTTCAGCACCAAGGTCAACTCAACAAAGCCTAGAGGGAAATGATCGCTTAGAATACTAGAACTAGCTAAAGTTATGAAGAAATTTCAGTTCTAACGCCAAGAATTCTCCCAGAAGATATTGGGACAGAAATAGCTGTAAGAATTCTTCAACAACTTACACACAAAAAAAAACACTTAACTCTTCACAGTAACATCAAGAAGTTGAGCTTTCTGGAAAACTTCCGAACAACATCTCGATACTACATAGTTTTTCAACTGCTTCATCCCGCCTATCCTCCTTCCTCCCTCCCTTACAGCGCTAAACAAACTCAATTTTTTAGTACATAAAGAAGGCCCGGTAGAACATTGCCCGGGTCCCCTCACACCCCTGACCACCCCTGGTCCTGGTTCAGCTTATCGGTTTCCTTCGATCGGGAAATATACCACTAGCTAGGACGCTGAACGGACCGCCCGTCCGTCCCCATCCGCCAGCACCACCAAAACCAAAAAAGTCTCCCACACACACACACACACACACACACACACACAGAGGCTCTAATTGGCGTCCGAAAACGTTTTCTCCACCTGAAAAGTAAAGCATAAAAAAACGGCAAGACTTGGCCGACAAAAAGAAGGTAAAGCAACATCAGCGCGCAAACCGTATGCTGGAGTTGTTGGAATGAGCGGTGCGGGGAGGTGGTGAAGAAGGGGATCTTTTCCTTGTGCTTTTCCTTCGGCAAGTAGAGGGGTGGGTGGGGGCAGGGGATAGCATGGGAAGAAGGACGCCTTTTTGGTGGTGGGAAGTGTGCGCGAAGGGCAGTGGGAGCGAGGAGGTCAGGAGGCGGGGTTGCCGGACAGTGCACCGGGGCCGCGCGGAAAAACTGACCAGCGTTGCGCTGTGCGCGAGAGCAGGACAGCCGGTCGTGCGTGCGAAGTAGGGGAATGGGATGGAAAAGCGTGAGTGGGGTGGGGTGGGGAAAAAGCTCGCCCCTTGTGAAGTACGCCCGCGGCCCGAAAGGGGAAAAGTGAGTGACCCGAACGACTCAAAGTGAGTGACCCGAACGCGCCACTCACCACGCGCGCGCGAGAGAGTGAAGCTATCTTTCCGCACTATGTGGCTATCTCTCTTTCTTTCTCTCTCTTTCTGTCTCTTCCCTTTCACTCTCTCCACTGCGAGCACGCTTGCATTACAGCGTGCCGAGCGACCGCATAGACACCCTCTGCACAATAATGCATTCCGTTCTAAGGGCACTTTGCGCGCGCGAATTCCCTCTCCCTCTCACCGAGACGCTCTTCTACCTTACTCTGTCTCCCTCTCGCTCCCTAGACAACCCTTTTGCACGGTGTGAGTGCATGTGTACAAACGCGCGTGTGTTCTGTGCTTTTGCTCGCCCGTTACCACTCACTTTTCCTTCTCATTCTTTCGCTCCTTCGCTCTCTCAGTCTCTTCCTCTCTCTCTCTCTCGCCCGCTGTATGTGTGTGCAGTGCTGCGTGCGTTTTCAGCTTGCGCCCCCTTTGGCCAAGGGTTTTGTGGATGGTGGGGGGTTGCGCGCGCGATGCGGTTGCGTCTCGCATACAAACACACACACACACACGAGAGCGTGCGGTGGGGTGTTTGGGGTTTGGGAAGGGAAGGGGTGGCCCGCAGCACACACAGATCAGTTCGGGCAGCGACGGCGAACGGCCAGAACAGTCACAATAGAAACGCCACCAGCAGCGGACGCGCCACACACGCATTTCTCCATTAGTAGTTCGGTGGGCCGCCCGTTTCGGAACAGTTGCGAGCCAGCCCAGCAGAGGCCAACGAAACGTGTACGTGTACACACACGCGTGTGCAATCCCATTTTTGACGGTGTGGTCGGGCCCGGTGGCGGCTTTTCCTAGTAGCGAGGAACCAAATCAGAAACGGCTTTTCCGCAACGCGGTGCAAATCTTTCGAAATAAGCTAAACGGAAAACTAAGCTCAGTGTTGTGCGTGGGTTTTTGGGAATTTAAAAAATTATTTGTCAATCATTGTTGCAACCCACACACACACACACACACACACACACATACACACTACACAGTGCACCAAAGTGAAGCCCGAGACATGATCCAGACTGAAGTGTTGCAGCACGTTGACAGGGAGTGAGAACGTGGTGTCGTACCGGAAGTGAAATGTTGCCAGTCAACACCTGCCTGGCGACGCCAATATTAGTAACAGCGTTACAACTGTTGTGGAAGAAAAGTGCGTAAAAAAAGAGCGGCAAGGATAACGTTGCAGCGAATCAAAACTCTGGCCAGCCTCCTACCACCTACGCGGGCTTCCTTCACACAAGATTTCAATCAAACCAATACTCTCAAGCAAACAATCATCTGCGCTCCTAGCAAGTGCGTGTGTGGGGGGGGGGGTGAGAGGGAAGGGTAAAGGGGTGGTGGATGCTGCTAGTAACTTCATGTTGTTCCGCGGGTCACTTCCGTCGAGCGAAAAGATGCGTTAAGCGCGCGTTTCTTTTCAAGTGTTCTTGCAAAGGCGACTTAACGTAACCGTTCTTCACTCTCTCTCTCTATCTCTCTCTGTGAAAAGTGTGCTGTGTAAAAACTGTCATCTTGCGCGTTGCTTCAAGTCTTTAGTCTTTTCGGGATTTTTTAATTTGGTTACTTTTTGCTTTTATTTGGTATAATAATACGCCAAAACTTTTGAACAATCTACCAGGAAAACGTGTGCCCCGCAAACGCGGAAAGACTTTGATTTAGAATTCGTGCCGAAAGCGTTACGTTTACCCCAATCAACCAGCACAACACGCGGAGCGGGAGCAGCAGTGTGCCAGCCATCCCATCAGCCGTTCATCGTGCATGTATCGATTCTGAGCCCCGATCTACTGCTCGCTTCTTGTTGCAAATTGTTACTCGGGCTTGGTGTATGTTGTGCGTGTCGCTCAAATCTCGTGCTGCTGGCAGGGAAAGCACGTTCTTTTTCTAAATCTTTGCTTCCTTTGCTTTGCTTTACTCCCCCCCCCCTCCCCGAGTGCGTGTGTTTGTGTATTTAGGTATTGTCTCTATGTATGTAAGGTGATCTTGCGTTCTTGGACAAGCATATAGGAAGTGTTTTGAGGTTGCGTTGTTGTTCTTCTTGCTCTCAACAACATTTTTGTGCTAGAGCAATTTTTCTTTTCGTTTTTGAACGAGGCGATTGGTTGGAATTCATCGTTCTTAATTTTTTTCTGGATTCGTGTATGGTATCTATACTATTAATACATGTTTTTGTTTAATTCGACTTGCATTCCGCTTCTGAAAACATTCCACCCCGCTCCAGACTTAGCCAGAATTACGTAATTCTGAAGAAAGGTGCGCATGTTTAGGCGAGTCATCGAAACCTGTCGATGAAACCTCCAAATCGGAATCCGTTTTTGCGGCAATTTCGAACTCTGTCTCCTCGTCTGATTCTTGAAATTTCCGTAGAACACTTCGCACTGAACGTTTGCAGTAGGTGGTGACAGTCGGTAGCATGAGAAATGGCTGAGCTAGGGTTAAAAATAATTGTTATTGAATTCTGCATAAATAACCCACAGTCTGGGTCGGTGTATGTGCGTGTAGGACTGGGTGAAAACGTGATAAAAAAAAACAGTATAAAATATAAAAGAAGGCTGATAATGTTGAACATTTCCAAAAACTTGTACACACTTTTTACGACAAAGCTTTTTTTAATTAGAATTTTCACTTTAAGAGAAAACATTGGATTCTTACTTTTCCCTACTCGTTTGGTTCTTATTGTGTTTATGTTTTCTTTCTTTTACTTTACAGGAATTTAAAAATATTCAAATAGGCAAAAAAAAACCATAGCAAAAAGCGTGAGAAAAACAAAACCCAACTGGACTGGAGCGTTCGTGCGTGATTTTCAAAACCAATTTTACAAAACACAAGTTATCATACTCAATCTCTCTCTCTCGCTCTGATCCACATCAAAGCCTCGTAAGACGGCCCTCCCTGCTTTACGCCGTTAGCTTTTCACAACAAACACACACACAAGAGAAGGAAATGCGAACAGTGGCCATCGAGAGCAAACACTCCTCCAGCAAGGCGAGAACAAGCTGCCGGAACTAATCCAAAAGCCAAGAAGCGTTACATGCGTTTACCCTGCAAGATCCTGCGAAAGAGTGTGCCGGAACTACTACTACAGCAGCAGCAGCAGCAACTGCAGCATCCCGACGACGTTGGTGGTGGTGGTGGTGGTGGACGACGGCTTGCTGCTGGGCTTGTGCCGGAAAGCGACAGTGGACACGCGGCGTACAGCGGCCATGTTTGAAGATGGTAGCCATCGTCCACGCCAGTGCCGGGCCGACATCTTTTTCCGCGCGTAAGCAGGTGTATCGTCCTTCCGGGTAGCAGTAGGTCGGACCGCGCGTCTCGAACCCCTTCGCACACGGCTCCCCTCGGAGCAGAAAGCTCTCCTCCCGGACTAAACTCTATCACACACACACACACACACACAGCTCCTGAACCGCCCGTATAAACGGCAGCAGAACTGTGCGGATTCCCTCGCGTTTGTTTCGTGTGCAGCAGAAGGTAGCGGCCATCCACCACCACCAACACCGAGGAGAAGGCGTTACGGATGAGCGAGTGTCCCGATCCCTCCCGCACAGGGTGGTAGGAGGAGGATCGTGGCGCAGCAGCAGCAGCAGCAGCAGGAAGACCAGTTCCCGTTTATCACCGGTGATCAAGATCTTCGCCCGAGAAAAATCCCTCGCTCGCGGAGCTTCCTTCCGGGGATTTTTGCGACCGGCGGAGAGATATGTGCCGACGCGTGTGTTCGCCGTCGCGTCCCGAAACAGTGAAGCGTGTGTGCGTGCGTATGTGTGTGTGTGTGTAAATTATCGGATCCTTCTTCAATCAAAACATCATCCTCACCAACCTGCCCGGCCTCGGAGTGAGCCGTGTGCATCTCGTGGGCGAACCCGAAAGGAACAGACCAGGGGGGGCAGTGGGGAGACTGCAAACCAGTGTGCGTGTGTGTGCGTGTGTGTTCCGTGCGCTTCTTGTGGTTGTGTTGTTAGGTGCATAAGATCCTCGCCCCCTGCCAGGGAGGAGGAAAAAGCCCGGTGGACAACTTTTCGGTGTAAGCGCGCGTGTAAATTTTCAGCTATTTTTTTTTTTTGAGTTTTCATTTGTGAGCTTGAGGAAGGAAAAGCGGAAAAGAGGAAAAAACTGTGTGGACCTTTTGAAAGCTACGCCCCGTGTCGTTGTGTGCAACTCCTCGAGAAAGAAGCGGCTCCTACTCCTCACTACACCGACAGACTACTACGTCACAATCAACCACAAAACTCCTCACCGCAGCGCAAAGAGGCAAACAGTGACAAGGCAGCGTGCTTTCGCCCTCCATTTTCCCTGGGGCGATTCTCTACAACCACCGCTGCAGAGAGTGAGAGGGCAGCAGGTGTGTGCGTATACCGCGTAGTGTGCGTGCGACGGTCCTCTGATTGCCGCTCGGAAGATCCCAAAGTCCGGGACACGTCGTCCCGCTAAAAGCAATCAAAAATATATCAAACAGAGCGCAGCCTAAAGCGTTACATCCCCGGCGCGCCACTACATCTTGCAAGCCTTTCCCCTCCCATAGCACACAGTCACACACACGCCACCGCACCTTTCCACGATCACTACCGCTTGTCGGGGCCGGGGTGAAAGGTGTGCGTTGTACAACTTCCATCGAGGGTGTGTGCCTGGTTGAGAGCGCGACGACGACGACGACGACCCTGCTGTAAATCTGAAAACGCGTCCTTGTGCGTTACGTGCCCGGTGCATTTTGCGTTCATTTTTGCTGTGTACGTGCGTGCGTTCCTCATTTGTGTGTGTGTTGTGTGTCTCCCCCACCTGTCCGACCCCAAAACCCACCACTGTGCGATCCGACACCGCACGTCCACATCCTTTCGCCCACGCGAGGATCATCTCTAGCTCCTCGATTTTGCGTGCGTTTCGAGTCGACCATCAAGCCGCGCACTCCGCACACGGGTACGGGTCCGGCTTTGCCCACAATCAACCGAACGTTATATATGGAGTGCTGGACGGGTGACGCCCGCTTGGCGAAATTCTTCGATTAAGGTAGGTAGCACCGCTTCCCTGTTTTTGTCCTTAAACGTATTTCAATTTAAGAAATGAATGTAGAACAGACAGCATCATTCGAGCAATAGTATCATCAACACAGCTTTCAGAAAGTCAACTCTAATAAAAAAAAACTTTAAAAGGATTTCGATCTTGATAACGGACAACTATCCCAAAATTTGCTCGAACTGGATGATGTCCCTATTTAGTTAATAATAACATCAAAAACTAAGTAGAACTTCAGGTCCAGCTCTAAAGCTTTTCTTCTATTGCGATTCCTTGAATTCCTTGATGGAGATTGCAAAATCTCTGATTGATGTCACGAAGCATGAGTGTAATCTGGGCGAAGATTTATCAAAAAAGAGAGCGAGGAAGCTTTTTTCCTAGACGGTATGAATTGCCATCCTGTTGGTGTCTTGACCAGGATTTTCTGATCAAACATATTTTGGTCCTCAAGGACATTGCAATATAGCTTGACCGTCCAATATTACCAGTTGGGATGGAAGTGAAGTACGCGCGACTTCTGTTTTTAGTCAAGAAATTGATCATCCAAAACCCCTTTAATGTAAGAAGCTTGTCAATATTTCCTAACGAGACAAAGAGACCAGCTTCGCACAAAAGATGTCCAAAAGTGTGGTAGCCGCCGTTGAGGGGGCGAGGAAAGTCCAGAAGGACCATCAATCACGCTCACATTAGGAAGAAGGGTTGTTAGTACAGGAGTGCATCACCCCGAGCTTCTTGCACACAAGGATGCACTTCTTTTTTAAACACACACACACAGTGCTTATAACCTGCTGATAGAACCAAAACACTGAGACCCTCACTCACAATGTTGCATCACATCCTTGTGTCCCCGTCGGCAATCTCGTATTCACTCTTTCTCTTGCTCTTTAAATTCCCGTCCTTCTCCCGAACAAATCCCTAAAGAAGAGATGCATCCTGGCACATCCAGGGAAAGGATACTGGTGTTTGTACGTTTGTGCGTGTTGGTCAAAGATGGACACGAGCGCATGATGGAGGTTCCCTTTTTTGTGTGCGCCTCAACCCCCTAACCTTACAGGATGATCGTGTCTAGGAGAGAGCGCCTAGGCCATGGCGACGGGAGGCTTGTGTACGGTACGTGTGTGTATGTGTGTAAGGAATGTATGTGTGTCGATGGAAAATCTATGGAGGCGTGGCTTAAAAGCGCCCTGCTGCTGCATACAAAGGCGGACGCGTGGACCCATCCGCCGCCCTCTCAGCAACTCTCGTGCGCGCACTGCCGTTGTGATAGGGGTGGGCCGCCATGTTTTCTTCCTCGGCCCTAGGGTGCGGGGGCCCTATCTCGCTCACACGGGACGGATGCCCTTCCCTTCTTTCCTTAGAGTCGCTACATTAGTAATACGGGTTTGGTAGTGCTTTCCGTTTTCGATTGTAGTTGTTTAGTTGCTGGAGTCGATGCGTTACCTTTACTGTATAAACCTTGCGCTCATGCCCCCTCAAACAAAGTGTTCGATATTGCATAGGGTTGTATGCATCCTTCTGGAACAACGGTGTTTAGAGGGGGGAGGGGGAGAGGACTTTATAAAAATTCTCATCCACAAAACTTTAACAGAAGAACACAGAAAAGGAACAAGGAAGAGGCTTTCCTACCTCTACTACTACCTCCACTAGAAGAAGACAGTGCGTTCTCGGTGATGCCCTCTTCCGCCGCTAGTGTCTCACACTATCCTCATCGCAATCGCTGCCTCTCGCTCTCCCGAACTGTGTGCATCCTACCGGGAGATCCCGATCTCTGATGAGACGTAGTGTGTGGGTCCTTGAGTAAAACGCAGGAGGGGGGGGGGGGGAGCACTCATTCTGAGTCGGTGTACCTCGGTGTAATGGTGGCTCAGTGTGGCCGACGAGGGTATAGAAGGTGTGAGACAGTTGTGTATGTGTGCCTCTAGTAGTAGATGGCAGTCAGCGTGTTGTAACCGGCGGTGGTGCACATGCGATGACTACGTTGGACATGGACGAGACAAGGTTCTGGTACTTTGCATGTTGGACGGGGTGTAGGGGTTGAAGGGATTTTCGCTATCTACTAGCTACACTGCCAATGTACATTTCTTTGTGGATGTAAGAGAAGGATAATTCAGAATAGAGTTTTTTTGGTTTATTCTGTATGTTCGGCGAGTTTCCTGTCTCGGCTCCAAGTTCCTGCAGGGATGTAACGCAGTGGAGTGGAGTTATTTTGGAGTTCGATTTTCTAAAGCTGGATGTCGTAATATGACTGGAGAAATTGAACGAGATGCAGAGCAAAACTCAAAAAAAAACATTTCGCAGCCAAAACTTTGCTCCAACCTGTCATGTGTGGCAGAGATCTTACGCTGGAAGATCTTTGTAGCACTAATTCGGACTGAAGTTCGGGAAAGAGATGACATGGAACGCACCAACGAAAACGTTCGCTCTGTTATCGATAGCTTTTGAACCCCGAGCTCTAGCGCAGGTCTATTGCTCGAAGCCCGTAACAAGGAATCCGGAAGGATTCGAAAAGGATCGAAAGGTCCAGCAATTTTCGGGATGTGTCCTCCCTCCTACAAACAGTGCTCCCCCCACCAAAACCACGGGGTGCGTCGGCGTGCTGCGTATATTCTGACGGCCTTTCCCACACCAGCAGTATCGTGCTGTCCCGCTCTAGTACTCCTTTGCGCCCGTGTGTTTGTGAGTGATTTGGGGGAACTGCAAGTAAGGGGTTAGTGCAGTGCATTTCTTTCCTTTAGATCCGGACGTTGCAGCGTTGGATCCTCTTTTGTTTTGTTTGGCTCTCTCTTGGGCGTTTAATGTGCTTGTGCTAGATTGCCTTTCGGCCATGTTTGTTTTCGTTTTTAGGGCTGTTGTGTACTGCACGTCCGCTCTGTGTGCACTACACAATTTCGGACAAAGGGGGAACCCCACCGACAGAGCCTTGTGCTCTGTGTATGCGCGTGTGTGTATATGTGCTTTTTTGCCATTGTGTGAGTTCCTGTTGGTGCTGTTTTCCGTGATCAACCTCTAACGATTGGTCAACGCAACGTGTACAAGGATATGGTGGCTCCAGCGTATCGGGGGCTGGGAAAAGAAACAAACAAGGGTTTTCGGGAACTCCAATAGCCATCGACGGTCGAAGCATTGCCTTGTACGTGCGACGGAAAGAGAGCAGAAGTAAAGTAGCTGGAAAATCTAGGTCTGGGAGGCGGTTTTTAGCTGCGTTCGGCAAGGGAGTGACAACCTCCCCTTCTATTTCGAAGTTTTGTAAGGACTTTTGGAGTTACGCACACCGATAATGGTGAAGGAGAGCTCAGGTGAAGGAGCTCCTAACTGTAGAAAATGTATAAGAAAGACTCTTATATTGATTATTGCAATATTTTGTACATAAGGAAGGGTGAGAGAGCTTTAGAGCTTGCTATTTCCCCAAGGTCTCTGCAGGATGCGTTTGGACGTCTTTATCTTCTAACTTTTAACGTCAGCTTACACAAGACGTGCCACACTTCCTTCCTTTGGCTGCTTTTCAGTTCGACAGTTCTACAGAAGCGGAAGAAGCGCACGTATTGGACGCGTACCAAGCTCTCTTCCTGCGTGCATCGTTCACGTCTGCCCAAGAGTGGCTACAAACAGCGTCCTCTGCGAGTGGGTAAGGTGTGCACGGTGAAGCGCGAAACACGGACCAAGCCAGCGGGGACAGGTTTGCGAAAATTTCGCGCGGAAAAATTATTAGCACAACGATAAAAATAACATCACCTTCGAGAGATCTCGCGCGTTGGGCGCTGTGTGTGCATACTCTCTCTCTCTCTCTCTCTCTCTCTCTTTCTGCTTCCCTTCCTTTCCAACCGATTCTTCTAAGGTATGTTAGGAAGGGATAGAAAGGCAGGAGTAAATTGAGGCCGTTTTTGCGTGTGAGGGTAAGGTAGGTCAATTAGCGAATCTTTGTGGTGCTTAGAGTCTCCCATTGGGTCCTGCCTTCCATCAAAGGTCTAAAGTGAGGTCTGTCTTCTTCAAGAGAATCACCTTTGTTAGCCACAAAGTTTTCTTCCTGGATCGACGCCTCCGGGCTAAATAAAAATACAAAACTTCCCTACCACTCTCGGTTCAGGTATCTGAAGACGCTTCACGACCTAGGTCATCGTCTCCAGCTTCTCATCTTGCGCTGGCTGCATCTTATTGCACCAACAGGTGTGCGGGTGCATACGAGACTCTTGTCCCTTGGCACCGGGCAGATGACGCATTCTCCGGATGACCATTTCATCCGGCGAATTAGGGCACCTTTCTGTGTCTCATAAAAGCCCGCCTCCTGTCATACGACTTCCCGAACGGGGGGAAGCGGGATGGTGAAGGCGGTTGTTGTTATACATACATTTCGCATGCGACAAAAATAGATTGCAAAATTCTTCTGCTCTACACACGCGTCCCAGCAGCAGCAAGAAGTGTGTGCGAACGCATTGCAAATCATCTGTCCGTTCGCGTCTCTTCCTTTCCGTTCTTGAACTCTCCTGCTAGCGTCCTTTCCTTGCGTGCCGGGGGAGAGCGTGTGTAGCATCAATTCGCAAATTCGCCATGGGGTACGGGGCGCCGTGCGACTGGTGCGCGAATTATTAGACGCTAGTGATGTCCTCCGTCACCCCAAGAAGTAGAGCGTCATGTAACGTGTGCGTACCTCGGTGCGTGCGGGATCGGAACGGGGGGTTTATGTCCACCCCCCACAACTACCCCGAAAATGTGTGTTAAAGTGACCCAATTTCTTTCGTCCTAGCCTCGCACGCGCGATTTGTGAGGTTAGGAAGCACCCAGTGCCAACAGGCGGTGGGAGATGTGCAAGCCCGAGGAGCGGACCAGACACACCAGTGCAAAGCGGCGTGCTGGCAGTGCGCTGACGTGTGCGTATTAGGTAATGACCTGCCGAGCTGAGATGTCTTCTTTTTATTAATAGAACTTTTCTCGCACATTAACTCGGGGCCCGGACATCTTCCCGAGCATCTCTCTGCATTCTCTGGGTGCAGTGTGGCGTGCAAACATCTGCCTCGCCCCCCCCCCCCGATGTAAGCCCCTGCGAAGCGGACGTCCATTTATGGAGAGGTCGAGGATGCCAAACCGCTCTGGAGACGTGCTCTGCTTCACCGAAACTTCGACACCCAAGTGTCTGCTAGCTTCACGATTTTTTGTCTGGAATGCTCTTCTCGAACCAGCGGCCATCTCCAAGGCATCGCCTGGACACAACAACGACACAGACAACGACATCAGCGTTGGTGTTATTAGCGTACGGGCAGCAAAATTTGCAGCCTCGTCTTTCCTCCCACTCCCACAATGCACAAAAACTGCATTCGTGCGAAAACGGTTCGGTGCTCTTCTCTCTATCTGTGTGCGCTAAAACTGCTGGACGGTTGTTGCGGCGCGTTCGGGGCAGCGTTTGCGATTAGATAAGATTAGACGATCTCGAGCCCTTTCCCTGTTGACTGCGTGTGTGTGTGTATAGAGGTGTGTTTGCCACGAGTTATGGAAGGAGAGAGAGAGCGGGTGTGTGAAGAAAGATTAGCGAAAAGCGGGCATATTACAACAACGCGGTGTACCCTCAGGGCTCACGTAGTAACAAGGCACCGTCTAGGCACTAGGATGGGTGTGAAAAGTTTGCCACTGCTGAGGTGAGGAATACAAGCAGGGAAGGGAGGAGAACGGCATGTTTTCTAGAGGAGGTTCAAAAGTAGTTCACGCGCGGGCAGGAGGCGTAAGGGATGGGAAGAGACGATGTGGCTAAAGGAATCGTCCGATGGTCGGGAAACAGTTTTGGTTACCCTCTTTCCCTTCTTTACCAATGTGAAACCTATTAAAGGTAAATCAGCTGATAGGTGCTTGATACACAAAGAGAAAGGGTGTTGCATTTTTCTTTATCGCCTAGCGCACAGTGGTTGGCAAACTTTATTGTAAGAATAACTAATATCTATGACTGAGAGAATAATTCTAGTTTGGGGTGCCTTCGTATAAATAGGAATAACTATACTACTAAGTTCAATAACTACTGCTAAGAGGCCTTAACCTAAATCTATAGATGATCTTAATAAGAAGATAACTTCTAAACCTTACTAAAGCAAAATAACTTTTGCCTAAAACATTCAATAGATGATGTACTAACGCAATGTAGCAAATTAAACATGGAGCTGAAAATGGACTCATGTTTCCTGTTTCCTGTTTCCAGCCTTAGACGTACGTTGCCGACCACTGGTCTAGTGCACAAACGCTTCGGTTTTAGAGACAAGTGAGCAGCTTAAGTGAGGCACTCGAAGCGAGATTACCTGCACTGATAACAAACTAACAAATCTCATCCGTGCGCGTTTGGCCACTTCATCGCCTGGGAAGTGCTTTTTTTCTTCGTAGAAGTAAGTAAGTCGGTGATGACTCTCTGTCCATTACATCACACATCCGAGTAGTATACCGTGAGGCAGTGTGTGGAAGTGTGATCGTCTTCATTTCAATAATCGCTCTCTTACACGATGTAATGCAATTCCTCTACTTCTCAATGGTGTGGCAGCGAGCTCTAACGTTTGCCAAAATTAAGATGAAAGAGGTTTGGGGGGTGGGGGAAGCACATTTCACCTCGAAAACGATGTGACCACCAGTTTCGTTTTTGCCAAACGCACCACCGCCCGAGATACGGTGGCTGGAAGGGGTCGAAGGCGACAAAGAAGGCGGTGTTATTACATGTTGGTTTATTTTTGTATCCTCCCGCGACCTCTCTTCATCTCTTCCCCTCTCTCTCTCGCTCTTTATTCTCTTTATCTTTCCCACCGCACAGGGTGTAAGATGCAACCCCGATGCACATCGGTGTCCACACGGGCGAGCGTGTGCTAATAGATAAGGAAACTGTCGTTGAAACTCTGAGCGGACGATGGCGAACCGATTTTTAGGCACGTTCAAACGCCGCCATTTTGTGTTGTTGTTTCTATAGTAGAAAAAGAAAAAGCGCATCTTGTAAGTCTTTTTTATTTTGCGAACGATGTTTACGATTGGACTTTGATGCAATTTCTGTGCAGCGTTTGAAATAGCAACAAGCAGCGTGGCTCAAGTTTTTGGCCCTTCGATCCGGATTCCTACTGAAACCACATTTTAAAAAGATGCAATCTTCAGCTTTGAAATCTTCCGCGGAGCAGCATGTAGAAATCACAATAAAATAGAACATCAAAGGCCTGTTTTCCAGCCCTTCCAACGCACGTTTGCGCGTAGGTTGTGGTGAAGTTCCGACTACTGGATAGATGATAGTCTTCCCGTTATTGTTGACACACCTGTGCCCTCCCGGATGCATCTGAAACACCAACCTACGCATGCACTTCAAAGTCATCCCAGTGCATCAGTTCGCCGGTAGAGACAACAAACTGCCGCCCTTTGATGTCACTTCCGTCTAAGGTCTTACTTCTATCGCACCGTTTAATAATGCTGCGTCAGGATGTCCAAAAACAACAAAAATATTGTTGAAAGCTGAGTCGGCCTCCCGCCTTCTCTGTATGTCTCACCAGCGAGCGTAGTAGTGGTCGGCGGATGACACCGTTTTATGCGATACCGTCACGGCTACGCGCATGCGTAAATTGTGCGTGCTTCTATGTGCGCAAAAAGAAGGAAGAAGCAAAGATGCGTAGAAAAAGTAAGTCAGTAAGGCAACGCATCGCACGCACAATCGCTCGTCGCGCCGCGTTATTTGCGCTCTCCTTTCACAACCCTTACGAGAGAGAGAGAGAGAGAGTAAATCCCCAAAAAAAACTTCCAACATTGTAACACGGGGTGTCTGGATCGGTGGGGTGTCCACATTTTTTCGGGTTCAATCACGCCAGTTCCCGCTGTAGAGGAATGGAAAAGGCTTCCAGAGGGATAGGGCGATGAAAGCGAAAGCGAATGTACAGGGAATGAAGGAAGTCTCGTTGACTGTTGGGCAAACTTCCTCGCTGTGTGCTCTCTATCTCTCGTTCTCTCTCTCTCTTTCTCTCTCTCTCTTGCTCTTCCTCTCCCTCTCTCTCTCTCTCTCTCTCTCGTACTCCACGCACATTGCAGGGGACGGTGGACTTAAACAGGTTACGCACATGCGTATATGAATGAATTTTGCAGGAGAGAGCGAGAGCGGCAGGCATGTTGGTAGTGACCTTGAACGAGAAATCAATATTTGAGGCCGGTTTTTTGGAATTAGAGCCAGAGAGAGAGAGAGAGAGAGAGAGTGGTGACCCAAGCTCGCCTCCATGTTCCAGTGTATTGAAGAACTTGCCGCGGCGTGTTGCGTAACTCGGCGCCGTCGTCTCTTTTCTCCAGTGCGCTGATCAAATGACTGTGCTCTAGAGTGTATAGAGCTCAAGCCGTCTTTTTTCTAAGCTAAATGATGCAAATGTTTGCTCACATTTTGTACCTTTTCACTGACAAAAAAACAAAACCTAGGTATCGCATGGAAATTGCGAACTGATTGTAAGGGCGAGATGAACTATCATCCATTTTCAAAGCAACACCAGCATGACAAACCTAACCAAATGGCAACAGAAAAGGGATGAATTTGGGAATTGCAAAAAAAAAGAAGGAAGCGTAACGATCAGTGTGAACAGTGGTGGAGGCTATTCTCCTGCCTCGTGACCTCGAGTTTGCGAAAAATTTGCCAAAAAATCGATTGTTCTTTTTCCTTCTTCGTATTCTCTTTCTCTTTCTCTCTTTCACTTATTCTCTTGTCGTACAACTTCGCCTCGTTTAGTTTAACGGCTCGAAGCCGTACCTTTAACCCAATATCGTTTGTGGTGGTGGTGACACAAAGAGAAGCAGCCTGTACTTAGTACGCGCGCACACGGGTCAAGCTCTGGTCAGCTCGGCTCCTGCGTACACTTGACAGATCTTCTCTATCTTTCTCTCTCTCTCTTTCTTCTCGCTTTTCCGCTAGCTGATCTAGCAAGAGAGGCGAGGCATGAGCTAGAAGTCCCCGAAACCCGGTTAACGAAGGCACGGGGAACTTGAGTATCGAAGAAGTGCGCACCCCTCGTTGACCTTCTCCTTTTCTTTCTTTGACATAAGCGATCGCAAATTTGCAAAAATGATATCGCGCTCTGTAGTTATAACAAAAAATGCTATACACTAAGTCGCCGCTGGATCGGACAACTGGTGAGATGTCTAACAACGCTGGATCATACAATGGAGTTTGGACAACCCGTTTGTTGGCCAAGAAAAGTCACTAAATGAACTTGATTATTGGTGGCTTATTAGTGTACTCAGCGCTCAGATAGGTAAGTACACTTCACTGAGGGATGTTTGTCTAGACCAAGGGTCTGAAACATTTTATTTACGCTGGTCGCACTGTTTCAAAATTTTGTAGCAGAAAGGCACGTACTGTGTGGGACATCTAATCGCAAGAAGATTCAATTTCTATATTGAAAGGATTTTTTTAACATTCGGCCCGCTTTTGGCCTCACGCAGTTTGGAGACCTCACGTCTAGACGGAGCGGAAATTGGATTGCGATGGTTCCTTGAGCCCACAGGGGGACATATACTTCTCCGGTTCCCTTTAAATGATGCTAGATTGTGTAATAGTAATCCCCATCCCGTTGTCGGTGCTTTTGTTTCGTACACTTTACCACGGGAAATGAAATTCAATTGAACCGGCAACGAACATGAGATATGATCATGCTTTTAGAGCGATCGACATCGAGTGCTGCGTCTCTTCTGTCCAGCAAAAAGCGCCATTCTCCCCCGTACACAATGATCGATCGGACAAAGTGGTTGGCAGAGGGAAGTGGAAGCCACCCAGAAGGGAGCTAGCAACAAGTAGTGCTCATTGCGCACAGGGGCGAGGACTCTCCCCAACCCCTGGACCCTCCAACAGTATTTTATGTACACTGCCATCACCACCGTGGTTGACAAGCGTCGACAAAATCGGTTGAACGATCAGGAAACAAGCAGAGGGAAGTGAGAGGAAGAGAGCGTGAGAGAGAGAGAGAGAGAGTGAGCGAAATGGGGGAGAGGGTCCGAAAACGGCCGGCAGGGAACGGTCGAGTGATGATCATCATCACGTCTCTAACGGCCGTTGCTTGTGGGAGGGGGGTCGGAGCTGGGCGAGTGTTGTGGGGAAGGGGGGGGATGGGAGGCCGTTAGTGCGAATTCGCAACGTCCATTCGCATTTGGACGCACTCTCTGCGTATTTTTTTTTTCGTTGGTGCTTCTTCCCATACTACGGTGGTATGCGTGCGTCTAACGATTCACGCAGCCAGCCGGCGTACGCGCACACACCATTTGCCTATGCGCGAGGTAGCAGCGCGGCGGCGGCGGCGTCTGTCTCGCTGGGTTTTTGGAGGTCATTCGTGTTCCTTCCGATTGGTTAGTGTGGAAGGGGAAAGGAGGGTGGGGCGGGGAAGGGGCTGTTTTTTGTGTTGTTGTGTGTGCTCTGTGCAGAGTGGACCCCAATGGTTGGGGGAGGGGGAGGGGAGAGGGGGAGGAGGACTGTATGGCCGTGACGTTGGTTCGCCAAAAAGGTTTTCCGCGTAGGAGAGAAGAACGGCGACGGTTGGTTGTGGGGGGTGGGGTGCGGAAACGGTTGCGGGGTTTGCGAATTTTGATCACTCACACAACAGGCACACGCACACAGTACAGGGCCTATCTCTCGGGGCTTTGGTCCGATTACGCAGCCCAAACGCCGCGCGATTTTCGTCGGTTTGCCCCTGCGCGTCTTGTTTTATTTTATTTTTGCAAATTCTTCCTCCCTTCCCGGTCTGTTCCGCTCTGCCTGTGCATGCGTGTGCGATGCGGATTCTATCTCGCTCAGTTACGTATGTACCGCGGCATCGCTTTGTTTGTTTGTTTGTTTTTTTTTTTTTGAGCGAGTACAGTTTTAAATCTCCCATACGCTCACGCACACGCAAACACACCGACATTAGCACACGCGCACGCAAAATTCTCGATCGCATTCGAATGTGCCATTTTTTTCTGTTGCTTTGCTGGTGTCGCTGGTCTTCTTGTTTAGGGACCTACTTCCTAACCTCACTTTTGTGCCGTGTGCGTTTCGTGCAAAAATTGACTCGCCACAACTCTTGATATGTGTGTGCGTCTGTAGCTCGTTGCCATTTTTTTTTTTCGCGACCGATTAGAGTTATTGCAGCTGGAACGAATTAGATTACGTTTGTCGTCGTCGTACCGTTCTCTTCTTTTCCGTCCTCTCCTACCATCACAACCCGGAGCAGAGAGTGAGAGAAAGAAAGAGAGAGAGAGAGAGGACAGCGCGCACCTGCGTTTTTCTTCCATTCCGTTGCGTGTGTGGTGTAGCGCGAATGTCAAGGTGGTGGTGGTGTGGTGCATTTTGTTTAACGTGCTTTTGCAGAAAGGGGAGACGCGTTTTTGCGTGTTGCCGTCACCGCCTGCCCTGGTAGTTTGGTTTTAGAGGAGCGATAGTTTATCACCTCGCCGTGCACGGCCTTGTTTCGAACGCTTCTAGAACACCTCGTTCCTTTTTGGCAATTTAAAGATTGCTTTAGTAATCCCTGGAGTGTGCTATAATTGGCACAATAAGCAGGGAAATTATCGCAAACACTGAGATGATTATCACCGTTTTCCTCTTGCCAGTGTTCGCGTTCGCACTTTGGGTGTAAGAGCAGGATAAAGCCTTTTTTTTAGTGAGGTGAAGTAAAGGAATTGCAAAGAAACCAACAAACTTTGAATTGGAACTACTGACAATCAACTCAAGCAAACGACAACGGCAAAGCGAGCAATATACACCGATTGCACACAAGGTACATGGAACTGAAGATCTGAGCATCCGGATCCGGAAGTATACGACTTCTTTCGGACGTGGTGAGGGACAGCGTCTCAAGAAGAGTAGCACTGCAAGTGGAATGTCCTGGATAGGAGTTTTGGAGTACCTCTAGAGTCGTAGTGACTGCATGATCTACCAAAACAGAGATGAAGCAAGTGCGAGCTCCTATAATCCACACTGGTTGCCTATATGTTGTAAGCTCTGATCGTAATCAAGCTCCACTGGGAAGCAGTGAACTACCCCCGTACGATCGTCTTCTGCGAACTCCACAAACTCCTGAGATCCAGAAGACTTTAACATCACATCACAAATACTCCCTATATCACCCAATGATACGACCGGTAGTTCTCTACGGACACGAATCCTGGGCTATCTTTTGCGTTATACATGCAAGCAGAGCGTGTGGAGACGAACGATGAACCACGAGATCTAGCTGAACTGTGTGGTGAGGCAGATATTCGAACGGTGGCCGGAAGACGGATGGATACATCGACGGTTTGAGGCGCGTGGTGAGGATCACAAACTCATATTGCACCATGGAAGAGGTTCTCGGCAAAGACCCGGTTCGGCACGAGGCGCAGAGGAGCGAATTAGCTTCGATCAAGTGGATACAGTCCTGAAGACTATTGGATAAGGTCGACAGAGTGAAGGAGTGCTGCCATAGATCGAGTTTCTTTAAGATGGATTGGAACACTCTTGAAGAATTAGTCGCTAGAGCAGATGTGATATTTATCTGAGCCAAACGGAAATATTTCCAACAGTCCTAAACGAACCGAAACACCGAAGACTCGTACTATACCCTTCCAAAGCAAAGCATCTTGTCACCAAATCGTTCATCCTCCTAATCGGTGATTTTATTCGCAACTGTTTGGTATGCCTCTTCTAAGCACTTCCTTCCGCGTGCGCAACTGATTCGCGTGCTTTTCTGCGGATGCGTTTGCGTTTCTTGGAAACGGTGCGTGTGCGCATTTGTATGTGTGCTTGTTTGTCCATAATGTGCATTTAGAGACCGGTCTCCCTTCCCCCACCCGCTTTTGAATCGTGGTGCGTGTCTGTGTGTAAAGAGTTTTTTTTTGTGGTCGAGTCGCGATTACGCTTTTTTTCTGCCCCTCAACATGCGCTCACCCTCTCCCCCCCCCTCTCTCTCTCTCTCTCTCTCACTCTCTCTCTCTTTCTCTCACACGTTCTCTTGCGCGCGGGGTTTGTCCGCGTGGTGCTTCTCTTTTTTTTTTCGCGTCTGGGGGACGATCGAGGAGTTGCGAATTTTTTTTTTTCGCGAATTTTGTGCGTTTCGCCATGGTTCAAGGTCGGTTTTTTTTCCTGCTCGCCTGATGGAGAGTAGAGGGAGAAGAGCGTTTTGTTTAGCGATTGTGTGTTGACTTCCAAATTATCAAACTCCCGTCCCACCTCGGTAAGCACCCCGAGCTATGGCAAAGGAAGGGAAAGGGGGTTGGCGGTGGGGTTGTTGTAAAGTTGAGCCGATTTTTCTTGTCATGCGTGTGTGCTTGAACTTGGCGCTGGCAGGCAAGGCTGCTTGGGTAGCTGGAACTGTCGATGTGGCAATACTTTGTTGCAAATGTAATTCCACTTTAGAAAAGTTTTGTTAAATATTCTCTCAGTTACAAACTCTCGCTGTCAACGTAATTTATGCAAGAACAAAATATTTAAATATAGCGTCACGCTGTGTATAGGTATTTTTTTTCTAACGATTTTTTTCTTCACGCCATTCGTTTCTTAATTCCTCGGCAGGTAAGCTAAGCAACGCGTAACCGAATAAAAGGGTAAAAGGCGCCCCTTGTTGAGAGGGAGCCCTTCACAACCATTGCCAAAAATTCGCACAGCCGTGCCCTCACCGGAGCGAGGCGAAGAGCAGCAAGAGCAAAGCGGTGCGGTTGTGGAAGAAGAAGCCCCCGGAATTCAAATGTTTCAAGGTCTGTGACTAGCAAACGCCCCAGCAAGAGGGCGATTGAGAGGGTTGGGGGAAGAAAGGGGGTGAGGGATTTTTTTTTAGGCAGAAGCTGTGCGAGAGAGTGTTGGTGCATACATGCATGTGAATAAAATTTTGGATTCACACAGGGACAAAAAAGTATATTGTAAAGAAGGACCACAACAATATCCTTCCACAACTACGCACCATTCTACACCAATACCATGACGCATTTAGCATACTGGAAGGGGTTGCGTTTTGGAAATGTGTTGTATTAAAGGGTTGTGAAGGAAAGGGGGAGGGGCGGAGCGGGGAGGGTAGCGTAAGCATCATTGCAAAAAGTAAAAGGAGAAAAACAATTAAAAGCAAAACACCAAAAATATAAAAAAAAATCGCAAAGAAAAGCACGGAGGAAGAGAGAGAGAGAGAGAGAGAGCGAGAGAGGCCGTAACAAAACCGGCTGTGCCATCTGTCTTGAGTTTAGGTTTCGGCCAAATTTTTGGCAACACGTGCGTTTGCATGTGTCTGGCTGTGTGTGTGCGGGGCAGAGTTTTAGCTTGTTCTAAACTTTCTGCAAGCGAAACGGTACCGTCCGCTCTGCCCGCACTGTCCACAACGAACTTTAATATTGAAACCGAAAATTTGTCGTAAAAAGGGACACCGAATGGGGAGTTGTGTTGGAGGAAAGCGACAAGAACCACACACCCCAACTAAGCTGGAAAGAAGAGAAAATCGAGAAGAATGATCGAAACACCCTTTCTTTGCGCGACCAAACTTCCCGCGTGTCCGTCTTATCGCGCCGCGGACCGCGGGAGTCTTCACTTCAAGGCCACGCACGCATTATGCGTGCATGAATTTGGTGCGTTGGAATTGGTGTCGGAAAGGGAGATCACTCTGTTTGGTGGTATCACCTTCCCCCTGTTGTGTGTTATCTCAACCGCTGTATAATGTGTGTTGAATGTGTCGCGCAGCGTTGGCCTTGACCAATATATTTCGCTCTGCAAATAAACGCGATTAGAAAGGAAGGGAGGAGGGGGGGGGGTGAGGGTGGTGTTTTATTAATACTCCATAGGCAGTGGTGGAGGCGTGGGGCAGTGCGTGTACGCATCTGATAGCGTGAGGTGATGCCTCACGCACTCTATCGCGTCCTCCACCGGCGTCCGGCGTTGGCAACACGACTCTGTCAACAGACATTCTTGCCTGTACTTTGATTCGCTTAGATTTCATAAGTTATCGAGCAGTTTTCTAGTAGTTTGTGGGCACTTAAAAGTTACCTTTCAGACATTTTCGATAGTTTGAAATCTTTTTAAGAACAATTTTCGAGCAGAAGCCCACGTCTGTTCTCTTTTTACAAACAAATCTTCAAAATGTCTTGCGCTAGCGGTTTTTTTTGTGTGGCCCCTGTGTCGTGTTGGTGTGTGCCGTTGTTCGACAACCTTAGAAACGGAGTTGGCAAGCTACGAACAGGAAGAAACAGAGAGAGATAGCGAGGGAGAGAGAGATATAGAGAGAGCAATGTATTGCTGTACTGACGCTAGACGTGTAAACGCGCGCTCACGGGCTAGCCGCGGGAGGGGCAGCGCAACGGACGGGGATTTTTTCGGCGTTTGCGAATATGCGAACAGTGAAATAACCTTGACACATAAAGGAGAGGCACCCGGGGCGCGTATGTGTGCGCGAGTGCGCGCGCGTTAGCGCGCGATAGTCTCGCGCGCGCATCGCAAACGTTTCTCAACCTCTCCCTCCAGTCGCCCGTGCTGCTTCCAGAAGACTTCCTGCGGCGGGAGTTTTTTTCCTCAGGGGGAGGTTAATTTTCGATCGTTCGGATAGTGGCAAATAATGGTACACTGGTCGTTCTGGAGAGGGGTGGCTTAAGCCTTTCCGGGACTTTTGTCACCAAAGAGACGTCAGAAGATGTCTGGATTAACTGTGTCTGGATTGTGATTGACTACTCCAATCCAGTGAGATGGATTACTGGATCTAATTTCAATTAAGATATCTCTATATACCGTTACATTACTGAAGAATACTGAAGAAGAATTTATCCAAAGGATTTCTCTGGAGAGGGGTTAGACTTTTCACAGAAAACTTTTAGATCTTCCATTTCCTACCATATGGGCTAATTGTACTGCAAGAATGACATCAGAATTAGGCTCCTGATGACTCCAGATGAACAAACTGCTATAAATTCTTGCATAACTGAAGGTCTAGTCTATGTGAACGTGTCCGATCCCCTCCATTGTTTATAACTCACGTAAATCATCTTCCTGGCAGTGGTTGTAACACTATCCTCCACCGAAATAGCTCATCGATACCTAACCTCAAATATTCCAAAAAGCCATTATCTCCCATTAGTACGCGGGACTTTGTATTCGCTTTCGCCCAGTCTGGGCAGTGTCTATTATTCAACAGTGTGTGCCAGCCAGCCGGCCCAGCCGGGATATTGCGTCTCGGCGACGAGAAGGGGCCGTCTGCTCTTTTGACTTTGGCTTGTGTCTCCTCCTGCCCACAATCCTAACCCAGACACGGGCGGTGTGCGATAACTTCCTTCCCATTCTCCGATACCTAAAAAAAAAAAATTGGTGAAGAACACGTCAAAGGTCGCGCCATGACACGCATCGATACTGCCAGACACAGGTCCAGACACCGCCACACGGGCAGTAAATTAAACAGTAAAACGCACCAGACAAAACTGAAAAAATAAAACAAGGAGCAGCGGAGCACGCTGCCAGACGCCGGCTGGTCACTAACACTGCACACACTCGCGTACACTACACTACCACCCACCACCCGCGCAGTACAATGACGAAAAAAAAACGCACGCCGGCGGCGCCAAATCATATGGCTTTTGTTTACACACGCCACTCACGCACACGCACTTCCCCTCCCCTTTTCCGCCCGTTCGGTGTTGTCTGTCCACCCCAAGCTGCCAACCATGCCCTTCTATACACTTCAATCCGTCGCTCTTCGGCCTCTCTCCCGCCCCCTCCTTCTGGTGCAGCAAGCGCGTCGCAAATGAGTGCCCACGCGGTCTGTCGGCTTTGGTTCGGGTTTGTTTTTATTTTGCTACGCGCTTTTTTTTGCCTTGGTGCGTTTGTTGTTCACCTCTCACTCACTCGCTCTCTATTCCCTCTCTCCCTCTCTCCCTCGCTCTGCATTACAATCGCTCGAACAAAAAAAGCGTCGTCTCGATCGTCTCGTCAGCTGTTTTTTGTTGTGTTGTGATTGCTTTCGCACTTTCTCTCACGCACTTTAATTGCGTGTGTGCTGCCGCTCTCTGTCTATCGCTCACTTTCCCTCTCTATATCAGCCGGATCGTCGGTTTCCTTCCCTTTCCCAACACGCACCTGCTTTGTGTGTACGCATGTGGAACTCACGCATCTGAATTTTCTCTCTCGCTCTCTCTCTCTCCCTCTGTCTCTCTTTCTTTCTTAATGTAGTTCGTCACTCACGCACCCTCTGCCTCTCGCTCGCACGGGCACGCACTATTGCCGCTGTGCCGTGAGTGCGAGAAAGAGAGCGGGTACGCATCGCGGTGTGGTGCGTCAGGGTGGTACGCACGTGCGTGAGTGACCCGAATTTGTTCCCCAGCCAGCGGGCGAAAAGTTGCCGAAAATTGATTTTCGGGGAAATTCGGCCATCCTGCGGTAGGGGAAACCAACGGATTTCGCCCTACGCACTTTTGTGCGTGAGTCTGCAAATTGCAGCCATTTAGGGGCCAGTGGTTAAAATTTGAAAGACAAGTAAACGTTAATAATGGAAAAATATTTTTAAAGTAAAAAGCAAAAGTAAATATTTTTGCAACACTTTTAAGTGAAAGTTTAAAACTCGAGGTTCAAACTTCAAAAGTTTTTTTTTGTGGTTTTGAAAATCTAAACTAAACAAAAAGGACATTAATATTCCCCTCGCGTGTTCTTCCGGCGTTGCTGGGACCGTTAAAGCTCTCGCCCGATTTGAACTCGTATTTCGCCCGAAAGCTCTGTCAAATTTTGTGTGTGTGTGTGTTTTTTTTTTGTGAAAATATCTCGGTAGGGGAGCAACGACATTAGAACAGTGTTTTTGGTAGGGGGGGTCAGCCCACCTGTTACGTGGGCCCGAAGCAGAAGCAAACTTTTCAAATACTATGCGTACGAACAGGAAAAGCTGAAGACCGAGGTTTTGGAGGTGAGTTACTTCTGTCAGCACAAGTGAGTGGGATATATGGAGCGGGAAAGCAAAGTAATGCATAATGTTAATTTAAATAAAAGGTTTCCAATTCTGAAACGCATTTTTCTACTCTCTTGAGGCATTGGATTCCAAATGGGGCAATCTGAAAATTTAGTAACGCCGTGCTCCCGCCTAATAAGGATATCCTTTTAATTTGTCTTTTTAATTTTTGTGCTTTCTGCTGCTTCTCGCCGACACAAGTTAATGGACGTGAGGTTACATTAGCACACGGCGTCACTACATTACAAGCCACCCGTTCCATCCCTCATTACCCGTGAGGACTCCAGAAGGGGTAGATCCTGTGCGGTCCCGTCAGCCATCAGTTAAACTCTCTATCTCTCTCTCTCTCTCTCTCTCTGTTTACTGTCTGTCGTTCACTCACTCACTCACACCCCCCCCCCCCTCCCCACCGCAGTCTGATATTGCACACCTTATCATCACTTCCACCAGTCTAGACGGTCAACCCCCCTATCCTCCCCTTTTCTCACACATCCTACAGACACTCAATGATGTGCCTCATCAAAGGAAGCGGCACATAAAAACACGAAATGGTGTATCCTTCCACATTTTTATCGTGCCCGAGAGAGAGAGAGAGAGAGTGAAAAAGAAAGTCGGGGGGGGGGGGGGGGGGGGAGCGTAGGAGGAAAAGGACGCCGCCAGACACAGTAAATCCTCTATCCCCATCCCCTGTTGGAGTTCTCTTTGCGTGTTGTGTAGCTGGAACCTGTGGAATCTATCGCCCTAGTGGGGGTGGCAGCCGGGTGGGGGAAGCTTACAGAAAGGTTAGAGAAATTGTGTCTGTGTGTGACAATGTTTTCGTCTATTAGGCCTGTCCTTGATTTTGGAACATTTATCGGTGCGTTTCTGGCGTCTGGGGAGGCCTTGCTGGGTTTTATTTCATAATTAGGATGCTTTTTGTGAGTGTGTGTTTGTGTGGGTGTGGGTGAAAGAGCGATGCAAGGTTACTTTATTGGATACGTTTTGAAGGTTCGTTAGGCTGCTCCAAACATTTTTTTTGCACAGAAAGTGACTTTTTGGACTTTGAGCAAGAGGTAAACAAATTTCGAGAAATTGACGAAAGGACTAGGCTATAAAAATTTTGAAGTAAATTTGCCGAAGACCCAAGAGAAGAATTGTTCCAGTTTTTTTAAGGAATCTCCTTAGAAATGTCTTGCCCTACAAAAATCGTCAGGAGCTACGTGCTCCAAGAATTTCTTTCTTCAGGATCTCGAAATCTATCGGTCCAGCCTAGTCGAAATGACCATGATAAGAAAGGATATTGGCCCAGACAATCTCTCGCAAGCGTGCCCTGGACGGCTCCTTAGCAAACCACCCTCACTCGGCATCACCAACACCACGAGAATGACAGGATCCGTTGACTTGATGTCCTTTGAAAGATTCAGCCTCCAGACTCCCGCCCGGTGTCTGTGTCTGTCTTGCACATTTCTCCCGATGTGTCTCGTGTCGATGACACTTTTCGGGGGGACGGTCGTCGACATCGTTGCCATGTTGTGTAGGTGTCCCCTTTCCCCCTCCCTCCCCCCACCCGGTTGTTGAGTGGGTTAGGATGATAAGAATGGCAAGATTCACTCAAGTATGTCTGGTATGCTCGGGCGCGCTCGCGCGTGTGTGTGTGCGTCGGTGGGCATTAAAAGAAATTTTATGTATCGTGAATAGAGGCACATAGAGGAGACTGTTTGTAAGATGCAGCGGGAGACGACTTTCCATTTCGTCTGCAGTGTCTCGTTACGTCGCTGGATAAACAGCGTCCGTTCTTTCTCACTCTTTTCTCGCACC
>KB671798.1:585858-621159 GCA_000349105.1 Anopheles epiroticus | reverse complement strand
GGGGGGGGGGGGGGTGATTGGAAGCGAGGGATGAGCGCGACGACGACTGCGCACGCAATTATCAACCGAGATCAACAAAACAATTAGCTTTAAATGTCACTTTGCCACGGCTACACACACACACACACACAGCCACAGTACGCAAACACCATTCGCACACACACACACACACGCATCGAGAGAGTGTCATCTTCGTGGTGACATCGGTCTTTGTTGCACCGTTGTTAGCACAGTTGGCCGCCGGCACACATTTTTATGCAGCGATGAAAATTCCATTTTGACCTTCATTTACCTGGGGCCGCTGCCGCCGCGCGCTCACCATTATGCAAGGGTCGGGCGGGAAATCAATCCACCCAGGAGGAAACCTGGTGCGTCCTTCCTGCTCGGTGCGTGATGCCCTTTCCACTGCGCTGGTGCGATGACTCCGCGCAATACGTGATCGTTCTTGGGCGCACGCAGCAACGCTGGCTGCCCACACGTACTCTCAGCGGTGGAATGCGGCGTGAGTCAGAAACGAGTCACCGTGTGACGCATCTTCCCTTTCCTCTTTGTGGTCGATAATTTCTAATATCTATTTAACTCTTTGCTCTTGAAGCGTTTCAATGAGCATCCCTAAACGCTTCAACTATCGAAGCGTTTTAAGCGTGTTTTTCTTAATTCCTGTTAGTGGTAGAACAAAACGTTTGAATGAATTTCACTAATTATCCTTGTGACTATAAGCATCTAAGTGAAGCCATCATAATAGGTTTTATTCAAGTTTTTTTTAAAGATTTTTTTGATGTTTTGTGTAGACCTACCGGATCAGTCATTTTGACTGGGAACGCTTAACTCTAAGCAAGATTTACTAACTAATTCTAAAACTTGAGGCACAGATACTGCGGTTTTTTCTCTTCACTTAGAACTTGAACTTGTAACCTAACTTTTTCATATGTTTGGTAAATGAAATACCATAAATTTCAACTAAAACACTAAAAACGCTTGGTAGTTCTAGTGTTAACTATCAAAAACGCTTTAAATACTTGTTAGTTTAGGTTTAAAAGAAAATGTCGTAAGGAGGATGTCATCTGGTACACATTGCTTTATATATCTTTAACCCGCTTAAGTTTAGTGAAACGCTTCGTGGTGGCCAAATAGAAACGCTTGAAATCCATCGTGCATCACAAATACAAAGCACAAATACTTCATATCGAATATATAGTTTTTCCTAACAACGTAGAGCAGAACGAAACGACAGCTTAATAATAAAACTGAAAAGATAGCTGATCTAGAAAATATATTAGGATTTTAAAATTACTGTACCATTATTTCGACTAACCTACGCTTCATAGGCTTTGTCAGTTCCGAGGGCAAATATTCGCCATACTCAAGCGTTTCTCTTTGGACATTTAGTGTTCTACATTCGCCGAAGCTGTTCTTTGCCTCAAGATGAACAGCACGAACGCTTCCACTAAGCCATAGCACCTGCCATCGTCTTGTCGATAGGAGCTGAGAAATTAATGGTTTTATTACCAAATGAAGTACTAATTTTATTTGAAGCGTTTCAAGAGGTGCTCGATGCAAGTTCAATCAGAAAGATTTCAAAAGTTCAAATAAATTTGATCTATAAAACTATTCGGTTGACGTGAGTAGCAGTGGCTCACCTGGACCCACCCTGTGCAACGCTTCAGTGCATTGCCCTTTATTTACGTTGCTTATTCTTACTGCAGTTGGCGGGAGTAACTGTTCAAACTGTCATTCTGCAGCAATCCAAATGCGTATCACAATCGTCAAAAAAAAAAGCTTTTGCTTTCGTTCGCCTCGCCTTCCTTGCCTGCGCTGACTGACCGACCATAAACAAAGGGAAAGCGAAGCTCGCTCGTTGATCGGTCGTGTCCCCGATCGCACTCGGTCCTGATTGACATCACTTTGCTTTCCGTTCCCCCCACCCGCTCCCCGCTAGCCAAAGGGTTGATTTTCGACAACCGCAACCGAAATAAAACTATTCCACCTCCCCCCCCCCCCCCCTCCCCGCTAGGTTGCGTTTGTGTGTTGGTTGGTTTACTCCACACCTCCCGCTTCCCCTCTCACCGTACCCTATGCCAACAGGATTGGTTCGGGTTTTTGTGGCCACGAATTTTCAAGGCACTCGCACTCTCGTTCTTTCTCCCTCTCTCCCGCTCCCTCCCTTTATGGCTACAGGTCGGAAAATCGCGCTAGATCGATCAGTCGGTGGACGGAAATCGATCCGTTAGGTTTTCCCACCATCTCGCTCTCTTTCGCGCGCGCGCGCGCGCGCCCGTGTGTCACTTCCTTCCACTATCAGCACGCACGCACGCGTTTTTGACCTTGGCATATTGCAAAAGAAGAAAGGAAGAAGAAGAAGAAAGGCACGTGTTGTGTGTGTTTGTGTGTGTGTGTGTGCAGTTGCATTTCTAGGCTCTCGGGTGCGTTTGTCGACCAATCCCCCCCCCGCCTCCTGATGATGCATCGTTGAGTGATGGCGCGTTAGTGTAAACCGTCGCTTGTTATTGTTTATACACTTCCTGCACTTTGCTACTTTAATACTACGCACAAGAAGCGGTGTGGAAATGTTGTTTAGTTTTTTTTAATTAAATTTTGTAAAGCGAATTGCTCCGTGTGTGTGTGTGTGTGTTTGTGCCCTGCAGGTGAAGCTCGGGCAAGCGTGGTACGAGAAAAAATGGCGCCTAATATTAAAAACGGTAATGCCGGTGTGTAGTGTCCTTTTTTTACGTTATTTCATGCTTGTATAGCACCGATTAGTTTCTGATTGTGAGGGAGGGAGGGCAAATTTTCCTTTCGTGGAGTGTTTAACAATATTTGCAAAACGGAATAAAAAGGAAAACCCACAGTGAGTGACCAGTTACACACAAACAGGTGTTAAAAGTGTATTACTATGAAACAAATGTGTGCATTGTGAGGAAACCCTTGGGGGGGGAAAACATAATTTTCCTTCATAAACATCTTAAAGTTGCGCATAAAACTATTTTTGTGTGTATTAAAGGGCGTCAAAAATAAACAAGAATAAATATCGACGACAGGTGAGTGACTCATCATCGTTGGTGCTTCTTCTCTCTTTCCCTTCCTCTCTCCCTTTTTACTTCTGCGATGTTTTTTTTTGCTGCCAGTTCGGTGCATCATCGTCATCGATGTGTGCAAGGTACAGCGTGGAGACGAACATCTCCGCGTACCGTCAAGGTTGCGTTGGTCACGATCACTATGCGTCCACGCTCCCAACCAGCATTTATAGTAAATGAGCAAAAAAGGAGAGAGAAGGGAAGTGGGTGTTGTGGAGGATGATTTACGGGAACGGAATCAAATTGCCATTGCGCATCATCAACGCACTGGCTGTCGTTCTTTTTACGTTCTAATATACACGCATTCCCCTTTTTACTGGAAGAAAGCAAACGAGCTTGCGGAATGCAACAGAGTGGGGATTGTGGGGGGGGGGGGTTGATAAGCGGTTGCTACATTCCAAATGGTAGTATTTTAAGATGTTTTAAGGAAAGTAAGCTTTCTATAAAAAATATTTTCTTAGCTTTTTGCAAAAAATATCTTCCAAAAACGTATTGAAAATTGAAGAAAATTAATTCCTAGCTCAAGAACCATCAAGCGTTTTAAGCGTTTTTCTTTAAGTTTTAGGTGTTTGATAAACAAACCATTTTTGAATGTTAGTATTAGTATTATATCTACTGCTTAAATTTTGTTCGATGTTAGGCGTTACCCATCAAAATGAATAGTCCACTAGATCTAGTGTTAATACCTTAAGCGTTTTAAGCGTTTTTTTGTTAAAATAATGTTTTTTTTCAATGGAAAATTCAAAATGAATAAAAATACCAATTTAATTTTTTATGTGCTTTGCAGTAGAAATTAAACAACACATATCCACCGCATTGGGTAGTAGCAATGAGGAATAAATCTAATTAAAAGTTTACTAAGCGTTACCAATCAAAGTGTCTGGTACGTCCGGTGGTAGTGTTAAGTAAAATCGCTTATTTTAATTTCGGAAGTAGGCAAAGGAAAGCAGCTGCTTTTATTTCTTGTCACTTCTCAGGGGGATTGATGGTCGGATCGGGGGAAGGGTGCGGCAATTAAGAGTGATGGCAGTGAGCCTCGCCGAGAGCGCTCTCGCTTATCATCGATCAGCAGCAGCAGCAGCCGCATCCGTTTGTGTTACACACCAGCCCGAGGAAAGCAACGATGGCGGCGGCGGCGGCGCGACGGTAATCTTGTCATCAATCTTTGCGCGTTCGCCGTGATCATCAGCATCATCGCCAATCGGGGAGGCAGCGGGAAACGCTTGCGCTGCATTTTCGCGCCCTCTCGAGTGCCCTTCGTCCCCTTTTCGGTGTGCGGTGCGGGGTCCCGTCATTGGTCGGTGGTTGTCATCGTCCCCGGTCGCGCACGCTCTCACCAACCGAAGCGTGTGCATGCAGCCAGCACGCATCCAACACAAACACACATGGTTATGGAGTGAAGGTGGTGTTTTTTTTTTCAATGTAAACCATTGGTTTTAATGCTCGCTGGCTCATCTCATCGTTGGAAGATGATGCACCATGCAAAACGTGCTCATCTAGTATCGAACGTTTGTTTGAGGGCGCGTGTATAGGAAGGGGGTGGGAAACAGTCTTCATCCGATGCAGTTTGTTCCATTGTTCCACTTTTCATTAGCAACTAAAATTAATTCTTTTTGTATCTTTTTTCACTTGCAGGTACGTTCACGCACATGAGATACTGAAAAGAGCCAGGCGGCTCCATCGAAATGACGGAATGATGAAATGACGAAATAATTTTCTTTGAAGCTGTAAGTACACTATCTCGCATCGCAGCAGTAGCTTCTCAGAACGATTTCCCTCGCGCAGCCACCTGGGGAACGGGTTTTATAGCAATAAGCAACGCGTGTGCAGTTGTGCATAATTGAGAGCACAATCAAAAATCAATGGCAATCGACATTGACACTCACGCCCGCGTGAGTGCTCCATGCGTAAATACAACCTTCCGCTGACTTTAGTTCTGTCTGTTTCGTTATTTACAATGAAAAAGAGAGGGAAAGGAGCTGAGTGTTCCTTGCGATTATCAAGCATTACCATGAGAAATGCGCTGATCGTTGAGAGGTCAATGTGAAATGGGAAAAACGCTTCATATTTATAGCTTAAAAATTTAAGCGTTTTTCTTAAATTTCTTAGTATTTTAGTGAACAGCACTTTTCCAAAGGGTAACCTAACCTCCATTTTAATGCTTGGGAGTTTGTTCTTAAAACACAACCAAGTATTATTTATGTTCTTAGTTATTGCCATTGCTTTGTCAACCTTATTGAAAGTGACGCGTTTTACCGGTGTCAATTTTAACGCTAACTGCAATACTAGAGCTTTCAAGCGTTTTTAGTATGTTCGGCACATAGCAACACTATAACATTACTACCAGTCATTTGGACTGCTAACGCTTAACTGTGAATAAGATACAACATTTCTATAAGTTATGGAAAATATACTAAGTTATTTTGTTTTCACTAGGAAATCCTATTACATAATAAAGTAAATTTTTTTTTGTTGATTTCATCAAGTCTATTTTATCAAAAACGCTTGAAACGACTGGTTGTTCTTGTGTCTTGTCTAGTTCTGGAACTAACACGACTAACTACCTTACTATGTTGTTTCATTTAGCCTAGTAAACCAGAAAAGACCAGCCAGTAGCTGAACCAAGAAGAAGAAAGCGTTAGGAGTCCAAAAAAGAAAGTATAATTCGTATCGTTTTGCCATGAGTATTAAAACTGTTGTTAAAATTTGACACCAGAGTTACTAAGCGTTTCAAGCGTTTGCGTTAACACTGGTAGTGTTCAGTGCACATTGTTCAAAGGAATAAAATAGGAAATACATGTTTTGAATGAAAACGAATTAAAACAAAGGAAAAGAATGAAATAGGAAAACTTGACAATTACACTTTACGAAAGATTTCACCTCTTGCTTAATGATAAGAACTTGTATTGGTTAACACTTGTTGAACCGTGTCGTGAATACCGCAGGGCAGTGTGAACCATTTTATTTTGTTTCCTGAATTCAATTGTCTGATTTTGATACCGAACCACAATTTCCCATCCTGCGCGAGTCTCAAATAGTTTTTTTTTGCCCCGTCCCACAAACCGGGACACCACATTTACCATCCCGACAAAATCCCTTAATTGACGCGTTTAACCTACTGCTCCAGTTATCGATCTGCCCGGTGTGCCTGTCCCCTACCCGTCTGCTGTTGTGAGTATCCGCGCGCTCGCGATACATCTCCGATACCCTTTTAAGAAAGGAAAAAAAAAAACCCGCACAGAGAGAACGAGAGGGAAATGCGGGGCACCCTGAACCAGAATTTTAGGTGCATTCCAAGCCAGCGGGGCCAGCTCTCCAATGTGCAACCAATCACCTTTTCGGAAGGGGCGCGGACGGGTGGGAAAGCTACATTTTCCCGTCCATTTTCCGGCCCGCCGCTTCCCCGCGCTTTTACCACCCACAAACGCAACGACATAAATTCCGTTCGGGTTTTCCCGCTGCTGGCTGCACGGGACGGGAGCCAAAACGGTTATGCAACGATCTGTTTGCTTTTCTTTTTTCATGCGCCTGCTGTGAAAGCGTACAGAGAACAGAGAGAGAAAGAGAGAGAGCGGGAGAGGGTTAGAGAAAGAGAGAGAAAAGCTCCGATTCGATTGCACTCCTCCCGAATGCATTTATTAGCCTGATTATACCGTGCACAATGGTGATTGTGGAGAGCGTATCGAGCGGCCTTTGGAGGGGGGAAGAAACCAGGTGGTGAATGAATGTTTGACACCCTTTCATGTGCGCGGCGTGTGTCCTGCTGCTTCTCGCCACTCGGTACTTGAGTCGGTCGTTTGTTCACGGTGCGAATGGCGTGGAACCGGGCTGGGCCAGGGAGTACGTTTTGCCCCCGATTATAATGATGACGGGGTTAGTGTCTCGATCGATAACGCTCGAATTATGTGTATGTATGTCTACCATCTGGATGCGCTTGCAACTCCGGCGGTGGTGGTAGTGGTGTAAAAGGGAAATCAAAACTCCAGCAACACATTCTCTGATCCTTTATTCTGTTCCGCAACAACAAAACAGGGGAGCAAGCCGGTTTCCGGTTTACAGTGGAAGGATAACGCTCAGGAAACAATTATATCTTGAACCCAGTGGTTGGGTGGATTTGGTGGTTACTTTTGGCACCAGAAAAAACAAAACTGCAAAAAAAATAGATTTACAAAATATTTTCTTTTATGATTATAAAAATCGCCTTTCATAGGCGTTATGTTAAAAAAATCCTCGATTACTACCCGAGAAATGACTACTTAGTCATCAATGTAAATGGCTGTTTACCGCTTAGAGCTACTAAAACAATTCAAGGATTGAATTTACTTTAACACTAGAACCACCGAAACCGCTCACGATCAGTGGTAACGCTTAAGTTTAAACAAGATTTATTCAGGCTTTTCTCAGGATATTTTAAGGCAAAGAGACTAAGATATTTTGTTTTCACTGAGAAATCCTTGAACAAAGAAAAGGAAAGTAAGAAAAAGTAAAGAAAGCAAGCGAAGAAGCTTCTTGAACTGTTCTGTTTTTTTTTTGTTGAAATATCACTAATTTCAATAAAAACGCTTAAAACGCTTGGTAAATCTAGTGTTGATATGTGTTACGAGTTCTTAGTAAAGGCAAAGCAACCGTGCATAGCTTTTCCATAAGTATAAGACATCAAGTACGTTCCAGTTTAGAGCATGTGCTTGTCTCGGGAAGCAATTCAGCATTAAGAGAAACGAAAACGCTTCAGACTTGGCCAATAAAACGCTTCAATGTAAATCGTTAAACTAGAGCAAAATCTCACCTGCAATGTGGAAGAGTATAAAGTGATGGTGTTAATTAAATTGTGGAATCGTTTCAAAGTAGCTCTAGCACTATTCTTAATACAAAAATGCATCTATGAATACTACGAGATCAATGTGTTCTTTCGTTAAACATTACAAGCAAAATCCAAAGGCATTGACGCAGCACACAAAAAAGCTGCTTTAAGCGTTACAACGACTTTCAACGTGTCCTACAATATTGAGCAACACATTTCCTTCGTTTTTATATGCCCTCGGTTTGGCACCGGACACTAAACGCATGTAAACAAACATTCACTTTCTCAACCGAGCTGGCCAACATTAAAAGTCTTATTTTTGGACTTTATTTACACAGCTTGAAAATAGGAAATAGTGAAGGTTTCGTTTGGTTACTGCACGTCGCCTTATTATTATCGCCTTTTGTTTTGGAGCTCAGCCATGTTTATTTGGTAAAGAGTTTCGTTTTTCTTTCCACTTGAAGAAAGGAATAGAAATTATCTTTTTAAAGCAAAATGTAATCTTTAGAGCAAATGGAAATGATCTTGCGGGAAAGAATTCCATCCCTCTGTTTAACAACAGCTGAAACTAGTACGATTCCTTCAAGATTCCTTCATGCCTTCAAGTACTTTTTAAAGAAACATGTTGGCATTGTACAAACTAATAAGAAAAGGTGGAACAGCTTCCTACCTTTAGGTTGCAAAGATAAAAAAAAAGTGATCGGTGATGCAAACGCAGTCGTTCGAGCGTCAAACGTTTTTCGGTTTAATATTACATTACCCTTCCACTCTCTTTCCCTTCCTCTTACCCCACCCCAGCTACCGCAGAGCGAGTGTTGTGTGTGTGTGTGTCTGCATTTGGCACAAAAGTCAGGTTTTGGGGTTTGATGTGTGATGTGTCTCCAAGCGTTCGCTTTGCACCGAATTTGGCAGTTGGACAAGTGGCCTTCGGTCTTCGGTCGGTGCACTACACCCAGCAACATTCCTCACCCCTTTCCTGCGCACACACGCACGCCCTATTTCCTATTCGTGTCCTATCCTATTTAGCGCTTGGCTTGGCGTGTAGGAGGTGGTGGCGGTTGAGAGGGACCGGATCGCGGTGCAACGGGTTTTCGGGACGTGTGAGACATCTTTTTACGTCTAATTTTATTTCCGCCCAGTGCACTCGGGAAGCAGTTGGAGACTGGGGAGGGAGGGGATGTGGATAGTTTAGGGGAAAGGAGGGTGTGCTCTTAGTGCGGGCTGCAAGTTCACGCTTAGGGCGCGTGAGCGAGCGTGCTAATGGCAGGGAAAGGGCTGCAAAAGCGAGAAAGGGAATGTTATTTGGGCAGACAAATGAGAGAGTGAGAGAGAGAGTGACACATCCTTTCGCTTCCCTTCCCCTTTGGGGGATGGGGCAAGCGGACAAAAAAGACGCTCCCAACAAAGCGAAAGCGAACTTTGGCGCTAAAATAGAACCAGCCTGTTCGTGTGGTGTGGGACGTAAGACGGAGGGTGGAAAACGATGTTCGTCCACGCTTAGCGACATGCCAATAACAAAAAAAAAATAAATAAATAAAACCCCCCGAACAGAACGAGATGTCGCCCAGCCCTCCGAGAACATTCGCCACTGGTGGGTTTTTTTTTATCAAAACACACACTCACCGTGCAGAAGAGCCTGTCCGAGCCATGCGGCGAGGGCGGCGCGTACACACCTCGTCCCGCTGTGTTGGCAACAGTGCGCTAACTTTCCTTTTCGGTGTGCCGTACCTCGCGGTGACCCCTCCCCCCCCCCCCCCCCCCCCCCCCCCCCTGGGTGGGCCCCCGCCGAGCGCGGGCGCAAAATCCGGTTCCGCAGCAAAGCGGTTGATGGTGCGCACACCCGCACGTGGACCTATATTTAAGAGCGCAGCCCAAACCATTTTTCTGGTGCTCGACAGGGGGGAAAGGGAGGGGGGAAGGTGTGTAGTACTTAACGCTGGGGATGATCCTAATGGCATGTGTACCGTGCGAGAAAACGACGCAGTTGGATCGGTATCAGCGTTGGCCACCATTTGCGTTCGCGCGTTACGGACGTCACTTTTTAATGGCTTTGGTTGGAGGATGGGCCGAGAAGGACCTTGGGATGTTCGTCGTACACTTTGGGAGAATTTTTGTCGCTGTGGACTTGCAGGTTTTCCCTGGAAGATGGATTGTTGAAAGGGAAGGCTCTACTCACCTTGAGAGTCAAACATTTGAAAAAATGTTCCCGGTTCTTGGGCGGTCGTTCCTCAAAAAAAAAATTGATGCCGAATTACTGCAGCCTAACGAATAATGGCGTGCTTTATCAAAGCTCAGAGAGAGTACTCTTAGCTAAAGAGTTGAGTGCCATAAATTGCAGCTACAGTGCACAAACATCTGCTGCTACACCATCAGCACCAAAACATCACGATCGTTTTGTTTTGCATTTGTTTTTGTCGACTTCCAACATTTTCACAATCTGATCTCCGATCTGGTCAGCGGGAACAGTTTGGCCAGTTTGTTTGTCTAGCGACAAGCGAACTCCGAGCACGTAGAGTAGCGCGACGCCTTCGAGATCCATCGCTCGCTCGAGCGGTTTCGAGAAGCTGTGCAGCTGGCTGTTCTGCTTATTTGGACATCGATGGAGTTTGTTTGTAAGTTGCTCTAATGAAGATCGCCGTTTTGTTTTCGCTTTCTCCGATGTCACCGAGCGCATTCGCTTGATGTATAATAATCTCTTCACCCCATGAGCGATGGGGGAGCGTCTTCGATGGGGAGCGTCTTCGATGGGGAGCGTAGCAGCTCAGTGGTCTTCCACCGAAGTTGATGTGCCGACAGAGATCAGTTGTTGAGCCGACGAAATCCTGCCGGACGAGTAGGAGGGTGGAGGCGAAGAAGCGCAACGGGAGGTGATGTGTTTTGAGTAGCCTGTCCGCCGTTGTTGTTGTGGCGTGGCTGTGGCGTGTGATGTCAGCTACCTTACCGCACCAGCAGGGAACGCGCAACGATGTTGCACTCTCGCGATTCCCGCTGACTCATGCAAACTGATGATGTTGATTCACATTCGATGTTCTCTTGCAGCTCACCGCCTGGTCGACGCTCGGGAGTGCAGTGCTGCCAGTTGAAGATTAACTTGCCCTCTCGCCCCCCTCGGTGGCTTTTTACCGCCTGGCGCCACGGGTGTCGATTGTGTTGCAGGTGACTTAATGATGCATTAGAGCTCCCGTGAGACGCGAGTGCAGAGCGAGTGTGTGCACCTCTTGGCACATCAATTATCTTCACTTCCCTCTTCCCAGGGAGGACTCGCTCTGCCTGTCCATCGTTGGCTCGTTGAAGGATCACTGCTCTGCGAGAAGTCACACAGAGACAGAGATGGGGGGGGGGGGTTGAGTGGGTGTCATTTGGATGGCTAATTTAGATCCCTTTTTTTTGCGGAATTAGGATGGGAGCGGTGGATGGAGCAGATGCACCACGCACTGTGCACCACCCTGAGTCCCTTTTGAAGGCTAATTGATCTGCGCCGCTTGACACTCCAACCGCACCGGCGATGACTTGGATTTATCGTTCTCTGAAGAACCTCCCGAAGAGCTGACCCTGTCAAGGGGGATGGAGAAGGGCGGTGTTGCAGAGACGGCTATTAACTGTGACACGTTCCCATCCATCTTCGTTTGGGGTCGGCAGCACACTCAATCTTTCTGCTCGGCGGGAGAGTTCACGTCCACACGCTAGAAGTGTGCATCGCTCGCACCGCGCCAGTACGATAGTGCATCCTCCCGGCACAGGCTGGACACAATTCTAATGATCTGTAAATGAAGGTCCGTGGAAGGGCCTCACCGTCCCTGTTTGAGCCTCCGTACATTGTTAACGTTCCTTTGCGGAGCTTCCAGCCGGAGGTATTCCGTATCATTAGACTTGCCTCATTCTTGAGCAGGGGAGATGGAGCAAGAAGGGTGGGAAAGGGAGGGGAGGAAACGCATTATCCCTTCAACACCGTTTGACATTCCGGACCGCGACGCGAGAGGTGATAATGCGTGTTCTCGCTTTGGCGTGGTGCATCCACGGGAATGCCGTTTGGAGAAATTCCGAGCCCGCGTTGAGGGTGCGAAGATACCTTCGATCATTAATCGTAAGCGAGAAGCCCCTTGTGAAGATGCCGAAAGGAGAAAGATCTTGAAAGCGTGTCGATGAATCCTGCCCTGCCAACTGTGTGTACGCGCGCGCGCGCCTTCGAATGCGCTGATGGTGTGTAATTTAAGCTAATTTACTGTGCGCGCGCACTCTCCATACGAATGGCGTGTTGCAGAGTCCAGCAATGGTGTGGGAAAGAAGCTTGCGTGTACCGGGCTGGGGGAGAGAGTGCGCGATTGATATCACCCTTGGTGCTGTTGTTGCGGTGGTGTGCACGTCCCGGACGCCCCCGCTCGAAATAGAAGCTAATTTATAAAGCATGTTGAGAGCTCTTCTCTCCCGAAAGGAACCCTCCCCGAGATATACGGAGGTTGCTGTTGCCCGTGCCGAGAAAGGGTGGTAGATATCGCCTTGACCGGTAACCGGTGTGTGTGTGTGTCCCCTCTTTGCCCGCTCTGTTGCTGCAGCCGTTGAAATGTCGTTTAAGATCATCGCTCCAATCTCCGATCGTTCGCCGCCGCCTTGCTGCCGCAACGGTTCCGTGGCGGTAGAAGGTCTATTAAGATCGCAACCGTAGGAAGGATTAGGCGATTTGCTTCTCCGCCACCAACCCACCGCACGCGCGTCTCCGGGATTGGCAGCGAGGTGAATGAGATTAAAGATTACGGGTAGCAATGCCTGCTACTTCGTCCTGCACTGTCTGTTTCGCTTCCCTACCTTTTCATGTTACGAAAAAATAACAGGCAGGGCAAGGGGAAAAGACAGGCAGGGCAAGGGAAAGAAAGGTTAGATTAGATTAAAAAAAAAACAACGATCGTGTGTGCACGAGGGGCCGCACTTCAACACATCCGTGCGAGGACGCGAACGGGGAAAACAGGGGGTAGACCCACCTCATGGGTGCGTAGAGATTGATGAGATGATTGCATTTTTTGTTGCTGAGCGCGAAAAATTGCGGAAAAATTGCTTCATCAGGCTCGGTACAGCTTTATGGACGTTACCGGCCATCCACCGAACCAGCGGACGAAACCTTTGAAGGGATATTGTGCTGGGCAGAATTATGCACGCCCCCGTCGATACGCTGGAAAAGGTGGAATAACTTTATAGGAAAGGTTAAGAGTATATTTTATGGTTAATTTGTTCGCTCACTGGACGATTCGTGTGCCAATAGCACCATCTAGGAAAGTTGCGTCTCGAATGGCTACCACTTTTAGCGTCCGACACATCGGATGGTCTCACTGGTATAGTTGGTAAGGAGAGTAGTATCGTTTATAGCTCGCCCTCCTACGCGTTGGTTCAAGACTCAAACTATCATTTACTTAAAACCATTGTAAATCTTTTCTCCTTCTTTTCTCAACAATCTTTCAATGTGTCACGTTTCCAAACCCTTCCCCCTCCATCGCGCGTGTTTATATCTCAGTGTTGAATGCATTAGCTTCCGCAAAACGCTTAAAGAAAAAGGAAAAAAAATCACGAATAAATCGCTTCGTGTTTGTCCTGTCCAGCATTTACCACCAACTGCACTTACTGCACCGATTCTTCTACCTTCATCCCCCTCACTACTTACTCGTTTTAAAATCGTGTAGCTCACGATGGCTCAAACAAGAGGGGGAGAGAGTAAATCGGGGAAGAGATCTTATTTATGGTGACCATTTGTTTAATAAATGCGCACACCACTAAAAAGCATGCGTGATTGCGTGCGTTCACGGTGTGTGCCGTTCATGACGATGGCAGCTCACCCACCAACACCGAGCCCTTTCTGCCTCTCTCTCCTCAGCCTTACAAGATTTCCGTTCCTTCCAATAGGTACCTTTATTCCTTAGATGCTTCAATTGGTTCAGTTTTATTAAAGTGATGTGTTGTTTTAGTGCTTAGAAAAGTGCCTGTCTTCACCCTAACCCCCATTGCTGTGCTGGTTGTTTGTGAGGCGGATAAAGGACAATTAATTTCTATCGTATTAAAATATTTTTACCCTCTCCTCACTCACTCTCCCTTTACCCAGTTGGCAAGGAGTTTGTTCTCATTTGGTTGTTAGCACCTTCGAAATGCACGCTTTTCCTATATACCCCTTCTCCGGTACGGTTTATTTATTTTGTTGCTCTTTTTACCGTGCGTGTGTGTGTCCATGGGGGTGGTGAATTATTTGGTTGTGAAATCGTACATTTCCCTCCGTCCCACCCAGCCCGTTTTTTTTTCGTCTCTCCTGTAATGCTCCGATTTCTCCCGTACGGTGCATTATCCTGGAAACGCCGCAACACTCCAATCAGCAGCACACATTCCTTTGAGGTTCACTTCCCCGTTTTCTGATCACGAAACCTCTCCCACTGTCTCTCTTTCCCTCTCCCTCGCCCTCTCCCTTGGTGTGTGCAACGTTCTCTTGATCGTTTTCGTGCACGCGTGATCAAATTAATGATCGTTTCAACTTCTTCTCGCGCGCCGCTCGCTTTACCGTGTGTGTGTGTGTGTGTGTGTGTGTGTGTGTGTGTGTGTGTGTTTGTGTCGTACCGAAGGCCGATGGCTCCGTACCTCAGCATCCTTCCCGGGGGGGAAGGGAACAAAAAAGAAGGGTGTAGCGAGGCAGTGGGGGGAGAAGGGATGGGGAGGGGGGTTTAGTAGAGGGCAGAGTAACGAGATATAGTTGCGAAATTAATTTCATCCCGCTTCACCTGGTCGCCGCCGCCGCCACCCGCCAAGATGTGTGCCCGGGCCTGCCTAACGAACTAGCCGCTCGACCCGAGCGACTGCGGGTGCATTTCCTGATCGATTTCCTCCATCAGTTAACGCTGCACCACCCCCCACCCTGCTCCACTGGTGGTGTGTAGGTGTATGGTTTCAAATTGCGGGTACCCGCTGCACGACGCTGTCTCGTTCGTGCGCACGCACCTTCCACCGGGCACAGTTGCACAGCAAATTAGGCGCACCAGTTTTCCTCTCGCACTCTTCTCGCTTTTCTGCATTAGCCGTTTATCCCTTCCGCGTACGTATGTGTGTAGGACATTTTTCTTCTGCCACCGTAGGGTTATGATTTTGGGGGGGGAGGGGAGGGGAGTGGCTTATTGTAGGTGGAGGTGGATAAAAATTAGTGGCAGCTTTTCGGGTTTCCTTCGTTTGCTTAGTGAGTGCAACGGGCGGGAAAAACCGTTCATTTGTCGCTTACTTGCTTACGCATGCCTTTTTTTAGTCATGAGTGTTGCACCTCATGCGGGGGGGACACAGCGGTGGTGTGGTGCAAATGGAGAAAAAGAAAAGGCCATTTTTTACACTACTTTTCTTTTTTTTTGTAAAACTTTTCCTTTGTTGGACCTACCGCAGCTTACTTTTAGATGCCGTTTAGTTTAAGCGTTTTAAGCGTAAAACGAATGACGATTCGTTGATGAAATTAGATAAAGGAATGTATAGTTTACATTGTGTGATGACGCATTATTGAACAAATCTGTCATCAGTCTCAGAATATTAAAACAAAAAAAACACAAAACCAGAGCTTCCACGTGTTTCAAGCGTTTTTGTTTTTTTATTGGGTACTAACACCCTGTTAAGCGTTTTTGTTCAAATTAATGGTATTAAGTAAACAAAACAATTCAAAAAGCTTCTTTACTTTGTTATGTTTAAGGAGTTCTCAGTGAAGGCATGATAGCTAATCATTTTTGCTTTAAGTATTAGAACTATTGAATAAATCTTGTTCAACGAGCAAAGCGTTACCAGTCAAAATGAGTGGTTCGGTAGTTCTACGTATTATTCTGACTGTTGTATCAATAATTACAATCCTGACGTAACAGTTCACAAGTGCTGCATTCTTTCAAAAATTATTAAACTTTATATTTAAGCTTTACATTTAAGCGTGTTGCGCCTCTTGAAGGAGTTCTTCGAGCATTACACAAGACAGAGAGAGAAAGTCTTCAGGATCAACAAAAAACGCTTAAAACGCTTAAAATATCTATGTGCATTAAAGTTTAGAGAATAAAATGTTTTCATCAAAATGTTTTTTACTACCTTTAAGTAAACAGTTAAGTAAACCAGTACATTGTTTTCCTATCTTTCCCGTGCTTTATTTTTATATCTTCCTTTTCCGTTTCATCCACCACCTTTAAGGTAGGCGTAGACTCTGAGGAGAAGGTGGTGCCTTCAGGGCACACGGTTGCTGTGCGGCATTTAGTACGGTTGAGGGGACCACGCAGGGCCAATCCGCTCACCCAGGACCGCGGGTTGCCGCTTTTGCCGTTTTTCGTTGGTTCCGCGCTGGTCGCGCGCGCGTGCCTTCGCGCTTGCCAGATAACGCGCAAAAATTTATTGACCACCTAATCGCGAATGCACACGCTCGGTTCGCCTGCTGGCGTTGGGCTGGAGCGACGAGGGCGAGAACACTGCAACTCCCACACACCTCCTTCTCTCAATCCACCCTCCCCCCCCCCCCCTCATCCGCTTCCCCCTAATCGATCGGGTAGAACCCAACCGCGTTGTCTTATTTGCGTACGGCGCAGCAGCAGCAGCAGCAGCAGCAGCCGCGAAACACGACGGCGCGGCGCATGCAGACAGCAGACTGCAGGAAGTGGAAAAGATTCGAATTTTTGTACCGCCCCTATCTACCGCCTTCTTCCCTTCTCCTCCTCCTCCACCACCCTGCGCGGTGGGTTTGCGTGTTTGGATGCGTTCCTTTCGGGGCGGAAAACTTCTTGTCCTGCTGCTGCGTTGGTTGCGTTCGTTTCGGCCAGCAGCAGGCGGTTTGCGGGCACATTTTTGTTGCGGCTGTGTCGTGCCTTTTTTCCGCGTTTTCTTTCACGCTGTCCTCCCTCTCTCTCACTCTCCCTTCCTCGGCGGTGCCGGTGTTGTGTGTGCCCGTGCCGCCTGCGTGTTTTATCTATCTCTCGCGCGCGTAACTTTAGGCGAACTTTTACGGTCTCCTCCTGCTCCTCCTCTTTTCTTCTGCTGCTGCTGCTGCTGCTGCGACTGTCCCTTTTGCTGAGAAGGGTGCGCAAAAGCGCCCACGACAACGGCCCTGCGTGCGCACCCCCCCCCCCCTCCCCCAAGAAGAGGGATGGATGGAACGGTGAAACGGTGGTGGGGTTTGTGTGGGGGTGAACGGTAATTTACAAGATTATCACTACGGCTATTATTATATTGCATTATGGGGATTTTCTGTCAGTTTCATTGCGCACCCATTCGTTGTCGCAGCGTTGTGCGCGCGCGCGCGTACACACACACCGCTGCCCGTTGGCCATGGTGGGCAAGGAGGGAGTGTTGTTGCACCACCACCGTTCGGGTTGGCATGACTTCACGATCAGGCGCGGGTTTGGATGGAAGGGTTTTTTTTTTCAATATTACAGCAAGGGCTCCCACCGAAATTAAACCCTTTGCGGCGCTGGTAGTTGACCCTTTGGAGCGCGTTTCACCGTGGTATGTGGATTGGCAGTGTAACAAAGCAACATTAGAAATTATTCAAAGCCCTCCTGCTTCAAATAAAAACATGCAAAAATTTGATAAAATGAAAACAAGATTTTTTTTTAAAACAAACATTAAATCAAGGGTTACGGGTGGACTAAAAGCGAGGGAAAAGTGAAGCTCTCGTGTACGGAATGTGCCACCGTCACCTTGGAAAGGAGAGAGACAGAAAGAGAGAGATAGAGAGAAGAAGAGAGGAAGAGAGAGGGAGCAGGAGATTTGTTTATGTGGCTGCATGATCGCTTAATATAAATAATTCCGCGAACAAGACACATACGCACGCTCATTACCCGCGGGAATGGAATTCCGCGGACGTTCGTGCGTTTTCCCTTTCCCCTGCCTCCCTTTCCTCGCTCTGTCACCCTGCGTCCCTTCCCGCGCTGGCTGGTGATCTTACTGGCCGTGTTTTTTTTTTTTTAGTGCCTTCTCTTTGGTGCTTCACCTCGTCCGCTGATCATCGGCCCTTTTCTTGCGCGGCCCAAACCGACGGAAAAAGGGGGGTAGGTCATGGATGCGCCCGACACGCTCTCAGCATCCTCTCTACTCTTTCGGGGCTTTAATTTTCTTTGTTACCGTTTGCATTTGGGAGCGTACTGAGCGGTATAGGAGGAAGTGGTTTTGTTATTTAGGGTGTATCAAAAAGAAAAAGAAAGAGAGGTTTTTTTTAAACGGGTAGAACAAGAACATACTATCGATGTTTTGCGTAATGTAACGTTACAGGAAAGCTTTTCCTACACTAGAACTACGAAGCATTTTTTCTTTGTTAAAATTGATTTTATTTAGTACATTTCGATAGGGGATAGTTTACTTATTCAATTTTGCGGTGTTCCGGAGTCGTAAAACGACTTAGCGATGTCCTTAGATATTGATAGATTTTATCTCCACTCTGCACTTCGAGTCGTTCGAGATGCTTTGATTAGAATCAAATATATTGGATTTCTTTAAATTAATTTTTGTACTTTTAAACACGCCATAGATCACATTGAAATGATTTTGATGTATTAGTCACTGTGTACTAATTGTACAATTTTAGCCCTAATTATACAGAAAAACGAATTTTTATAAGTTATTGTTTGGAACTGTTCAAGAGAGAAGCATTTGTAACAGTAGAACTATCAAGCGTTTTATTCCTGTTTTATTTCGCTTACTATACAATTAAGTCCTTGCAGTTGGTCTCTTATGCACGTCGTGCTGTAATGCTAGTTAGGAAAAACTACTTTTCAATGATAGTAGATGATATCTGATGATATCGTTATCGTCAAGCAATAAACAAATGATTGTCCTTTCCCCAAAATTGATTTTCTATTTTCTATTCTTTTCTATTTATCAACTCATCTTGGCAAATAAAAAGGCTCATACGCTTACTACATTCACTAAGATTTAATGGGAAAACCGAAAGACAAATATAACGTACAATTTTATATTTTTCATGAGTTTCTATGTACATGTACATAAAACAGTAAAAACTGTAGAACGTATAGAAATTTTTGAAATTAATTTTTATTACAGAATTCTATCACAAAGATAACAACAACATGCTTTCGTTCGGTAGTTTCAGTGTTGTTTGTGCAAGCCTTTGAATGGAAATTATAAAAACATGTGCAAAATGAATCATTATTAAATAAACTTAAATTTATAAAAATTTAAAAGAAAATAAATGAAAAGCTTAAACTAAATTCAGCTAAAATAGGCAAATGCATGTGGGAGGTGTATTGCGCACCGCAGATACCTATCCGACCCAGAGAAAGCAAGCTTCCAAGCCCTCATCCCTCCCTCCCTCCCATAAGGTGAAGGTGGGTGGGAAACAACAAACAAATGACGCAGCAGCACGCAGGAGTGTGTGCGCGCGCCTAGAAACAACAAGCCTGCTAGATGAGAGAGGAAAAGTAAGAAGGCACGGAAGAGGAGGGGGGGGGGGTAGGAAGGTGACCAAAGGGCTTTTGTACCTTCTAGCCGCGCGCGCACACAAATGCCGTTACTCTTCCGGACCGCTTTCTGTATGACTCTTTGTGCCTCCGCGTGTCTGTGTCTGTGCGCGCACGTATGCTTAAGCACACAGTTAGGCAAGCAAGATAAATAAAATAATTAATGAATCACTCCCCCCCCCTTCTTGTACTCCCGTGCTTCTCCAGCAGGCGAGCGAGAGGGCGAGAAGGAAAAATGCGTAAATGTTGTCGCCGTCACCTGAGACCCCCCCCCCCAGCACACTCCCTCCTCACCCCCAAGCCTTAGGGGCTCACCCTCTTCCTAGGCAATGTGTATGCGTGTTGCATCCCCTCAAAACAACGGTTGCGCTGCACACGCGCGCGCCTGCTCTGCAATCATTGAGATCTTATTTCTTTCTTTTTTTCCTCACTGCTGCACTGCATTTCCTTTCGGGCCGGGCCGGGCCGTTGTCGGCAGCATCACATTACGATACATGCCTACGGTGCGCGTGGGCTGCAAAAGAAACGGTGTGTGCTTGCGCCGGGTGCATTTTGTACGCAGCGAAAAAAAAAAAACGAACGGTGTCAGCGAGTGGAGTAAGGTACGCGCGGCACGAGATTGCGTCCGGTGCGCAATGGAACGGAAGGGGCGGGGTAGTGTGAGCGAGCAGGGTGGTAGGAATTAAAGGAGAAAAAAAGGGAGAAAGGGATTTAAACACGTCGTAACGTGGTCCCAAAATTTAGCTTCCAAAGTGAAGCATTTTCACACATTTTACCTTCTTTGCTTTTTTCCTTTTCCACGAAAGTGTGCTTGTTTTAACGTGAATCCGCTTTGTTTTGCATTCTTCTGCGTTTTCTACGCACTCGCACCGTCTTAAAGATTGGCTTAGTGGTGCACCCTTTCCTATACTGCACACTTGTGCATAGTTTTAACTTCAACTACCGCCATCAACTCAGCTGGAAAGTCAAGCGAGGATGACATATAAAGAGGGCACAAACGCGCGCGCGCACGGTGTGTAATTACACTGCTAGCCTGACTGTATATGAGAAGCGGAAATGATCGGACTGGGCTCCCCCATCGGTACACTGTACAAGCCGGGCGCGGAAAACGGCAACTCCTTAGGTAGGACAGGGCAGACGGGAAGGGGCTTTGCACTTAATTTATATTTATTCGCCCAGTGCGCATAGCGCCCGTCATTAAAACCGCTGCGAGAAAACGTGGTGTGTGCGGATGGGAGGTTGCGACAGTTTCTTTTGCCTACCTGTCTCCTCTTCGCCCCTAGAGGGCGGGTGTCGTTGTTGAAGCGGGGGCGGCAACGGTTGCAGAGAGAGCGAAAAAAAGGGCCCCTGGAGGAGGCAAAGGAAACGTCAAGCTTTCTGGCAAAGAAATGCACGTACGGGGAAGGGAAATTAAAATGCGTTCACCCCTGCCCCACAACCGCCTCGCCGGACGACGATTGACTACCGCGTATGTGTGTGTAAGGCCTGTGTGTGCTGTGTACAGAGGGAAGTCGGTCAACCAGCTTCTGGAGCACAGATCGCTTCGAAGGCGACACAAGGAGAGAACGAAGGCGGAGGGAAATAAAACTCTCGCACTCTGGTGCTGCGTGCTAAATTAGTGTATCATTACTCATTTGGGAGCAGCAGAGATAGGAAGGTGGAAGGGGAGTTGTTAGGTAGAAATACGGACACCATCGGAGCCCTGCATATGGGTTTATGGCGGCTTTAAGTTTGGGCATAGATCACATTCTCTCGGAGTCGGTTCGGAAACACTCGCTCGCGCCTTGCGGGTGTTGGTTGTGTGGGCAGTGTGCTGCAGCTTTGAATATTGGGAAAGACCCGGTTCCTGGGTGGCAAACACTTTGCAGCGGGCTCACCGCGTAATAACTTTTCTCGCATTGGAATGTTGCGAGAAACTGCGTTCAATAATTAGCGAAGGGCTCTGCGCGGTGGTGGCTGTGCGGACCTGTTTGGTTGGAGTCGGACCTGAAAGTGGTCACGGAGCTTTAGAAAAATTTTGATTGAAACATCTTCGACTCACAAAGTTCAAAGTTCGAGAAGTAGTGATGGAAAAGCTTCTTCGAAACCTGAATCAATCTTGTTCAGCGTTTTTCTACTGCCCAACGACGTAACAGGTGGGCATATAATTTGTAGACCAAGTAATGAACTTTTTGCAAGTTTTTTTTTTATATTGACCATAGGTCAATACGTGACACACCGATTTTAGCGGTCTTTCAATTTAGTATCAGTATTAGTATGTGTTCTTTACCTCCAAAAAAGACCTCAGCTTCGAAGATCACCTCTTCTTTCGACGAAAATTTCTTCCCAGCGAGCTTCCTTTTGAGGTATGCGAAAAGAGAAAAGGCACCGTCCATCAATTACGTAACACTAAAATAACGTACCAACGTAGCATACCGACGCAAAAACTCGGATCTATTAAATAATATCGTTAAAACAGCTCCAAACACTGCTCTGAATCATCAACTCGTCGTTGTTTGTAAGTTAAATGTCTTCTCGTGCGGGAACCCTTTTTGCAATGAGCTTTCTCGTATCCAAATAGTCGTGTACGATAAGCCCAACACGCTGCTTAGATATCCTTAGGACGTTCCTTTGCAAGAACGGAACGAACCTGGTAGGTTTGGAACGAAATCCCCATCACTAAGTGCGTAGGTGTGCTGCGGTACAGCTCACCCCATATCATCCTGTCAACACCTTTCGTTGTTCGCTCCGCTGAGTGTGAGAGGAAGGCGGCATACAGGACGTACGTTGTTCAGGCGTTGAGTGAAATTCAACGCGTGATCGGATAACGTCGGGCAAGTTGCGCGCAAGAGTAATGCGCCCTCCAGCGCTCCACCGCTTGAGCTATCAGCCGCGTCCGATCTTAACCGTCCTCCGGGTCAAAGTAGTAGTAAGGTCCCCTCTGCAATGCTGTGCAACTCGTACCTTCCTGCTTGCAATTTCCGATTCTGATCGGACGGTGTACGTCGCCGCCGGTGTTGAGATGCCCGAAACGTGCCCTCTCAATCGCAAGCGTACGATCTCTCCTAGAGCGTGTTACGGTTTTCGGTTGCCATTCCGGTGGGGAGGAAGAGGAACACTGTGGCGGAATGGACTCTCCATTACAAGGGCTAGTTGTGCATGGAGCTCGGTGAGTCCGATGGCCTCAGGTGAGGTAAGGTTATCGATGCGACGACGTGCGCGTACACTCGGGGAAGGGAGATCATCGGAAAGGATCACCTTCGCACTGAGTGGGTGGGTGTGTATGTGTCTGTAGGTGTTGAGTGAACTGAGCGGAGTCTGTCGGCAAGTGTCTCCCCCCCACTCCCTTAGTGTGTGTGGTCAAGAACGCTTCACGCGTGATGCTATCTTTTCAGCATCAGCATCAGAGCATCAGCAACTAGAGGTAACTTGAGACATTGAGGTTTTCTTTGGTTGGTGCAGCTCTACGCGAAAAGGGGGCGAGGAGTAGAGTGGTAAACTCGCTGGCATTGCCCTTGAAGACACGGGGGCCAGGATGGAAACGAGTCTCAATTTCCAAAACTTTGACCTGACAGTTACACGGGCTTCCTGTAATGCACTGTCCATGTTAATGAATAATCTTGATCCCGATGTTCGCTGCCAGTGCACATACACGATCAATCGCTCTCTTCCGGGTTCCCTGGAAGAGGTCTAGACTGTTTCGGTGCAATTTACTCCGTAGATAGTTCTAATGGTAGAAGCAAGAGTTCTTTAGGTGTTCTTCCGGGTTCTCTGGAAGATGACAAGACTGTTTCGGTGCAAAAGCTAGTTCCAATGCTAGGAGTAGGAGATCTTTAGGTTCTAGCCTCCACTTACAAAAGCTAGATCGAACCGCTGTTTCTTCGCCGCTTATCCATCACATCACAGCACAACGTGTTCTCTCCTCCAGGCTTTCTGAAATCCACTCGCTGGGCGAGACGTCCCGTGGCGTGCGGTGTTGCTGCATCTCGCCACGGGTGAACTAGGGAACAAATAATGTGTTCCACACTACCGCCACACGACGCTTTACTTCCTGCCAAAGATCTCCTGCCAATTCTCGCGCAAAGTGTAGAAATGAAGCGCTGGCGTGTTGTGACACACTGCCTCAGCAAGAACCCCACCGGGAAGGGATGAGTACGGGTGCGTGTGTGTGTGGGTGTCCAAGGCGGAGAGATGTTCCCGTCTTCCCATCCTTCCCCTTCCAGTGTGTGTGTTGTGTACCGGCTGTCACGAGCGCATGTTCGCTGTCAGGTTTTCACCGTTTGCTGCCTCTCGGCAGGAGGTGGCGGCGGTGGCACGCGAAAGCGACAGCGACAGGAAAAAAAAAGTGGTGGAAGGTGCGAAACCGTGGAAAATATCATCCCACAGCTTCTGGGGTGGGTGTGTGTGTGTGCGAGTGGGAGGGAGGCGGTTTGACAGCCAAACGTGCGCGCGCGCTTCTACAAGAAGTCCAAACAGAAGTGCCTTCCGAGGAAGGTGCAAATGGGCAGCAACAACTCCCACACCCTTATCCCCAGAACTCGCGCACCATCTCGTTCGATCGACATGTGTGTGCCGCCATTTTGACAATCGTCAATTAAGCGCGCGCGTGTGTGTGTGTTGGGCTGGTTGAGGCAGGCTTTTTTAAGGTTACAAGAGCAAGTTTTGCGCGCCAGGCTCACAAGGCAGAGAAAGAAGTGACCGGGGATGCATAAATTATCATCTACTTTCGACCATGCCCATGTCCAGTAATGTACATCGGCGTGTCATATCAGGGAACAGTGTGGAGTGAAAGGAGTTGGGGAAGGAGGAGAGATTCATCAATAACCTCCCTAAGATTACCAGCATTGAGCGTTGGTCAATTAATAGCGAGAAATCCTTTTTCGCCTTCGCGAAACTCCTGGTATTGTGGCATCCTATAGTACCGGGCGGCGCTTCTTGCCATGTCCAGTTGGATTTTTTTTGTTGTTGTTTTAGTTTCGGAAAGTCTCTGATACTCTGGTACATTACGTTAATTAGCATATTCTTCTTGGTGCAAACGAAGAACAGGACGGTGCGCCACATACAAAACCAGCAGGCATATACATGCTCCACTGATTGACTGCTGGAGTTGGCTGGAGCGAAGCGTCCTTTTTCGGCAAACAAACGTACGTTTCTGTGTGTGTTGTGCTAATTTATAAATCAACAGCACACGCGGCGTTGTACGTGGTATCGACTTTTAATTAACGCATCGCTTGTTTTCCTTCCTACCCGCTTCCCTCTCGAAAGGCGACTTGACAAACCAACAGCGACGACGACGACGACGACGACGACGACGACGACGACGTGGGTGGTTGCTAATTTCCTTCCAAAATATATGTTTCGTGCCTGTGCTAATTTTAATCAATTTCCTTTCGTTTCTCCGATCCCTCTTTCTCTCTTTCTCAACAGCAGCGTAAGCTGTCACCGACATGGGCAGTGATCATTACTGCTTGAGGTGGAACAATCATCAATCCAACCTTCTCGGGGTGTTCAGCCAATTGCTCCAGGACGAGAGTCTGGTGGACGTTACACTCGCTTGCTCAGAGGGCGCCTCCATCCGAGCCCACAAGGTAAGTTGCTCTAGCTGGCCCTTTGGTTACTTGGAAGGAAGTTGACAGTTGACGACTCGAGTTCTCCAATGCTTGGAATGCACAAGTGCACAGGATTCCAAGGTCTAACTCTTCTGGTATTTTTTATGATAGCGATCCATCTGAACAGAAACTTTTAGACACTACAATTTAGCCACAAATATGCAAAGTTGAAGAGTGGTTCGAGTTTGAGCAAATCATCGCAAAAAACATGTGAACGTCAAAGTGCCCAATGTGTTCTGAAGTTTTGTATTCAAGAAAATCATTTCAGGAAACTTATTGGAGAAGTGTATGTAACTAAAACTCTGCTCACAAACGTCTTCCATTGTTTAGAAGGTGTAGAAAAGTATGAGAAACTGCAGAACTGGATAGATCTATTGCGATTTATTGTATCTGAACAATGTCCAAAGATCTTCAAGGTGTTAAGATCTATGTTAGTTCCGGTTCTGGCTTTTGCATACTTCAGGGAAGGAAGAAGTTTAGGTTTTGTGTGGAGAGTGTTTTTCAATGTCTTTCAATTTCCTGTACTAAAACGATTTTAAAAGATCTTCCAGGTCCTTATAGACCTACTGAAGGACAGTCATTTTAGGATTTTTTGGGGAAGAGTTTTCATCGTGCAAACTCAACTTCAAGGCTCTAACTGACGTTTCAAAAGAACTCTTGTTCGCTAGAAGAGCTCTTCCGAGGTACCAATAGCAAAGCCTATCCCCTTGAAACGTAAACAGACGCTGCTGACAATTTATTGAGATCCTCCACTTCTAGCTAGGGAAGGTCACGTTCTTCCTCTCCAAACACACACACCTAACCCCATGGGGTCGTGATGATCGTGAAGAGCGTGTTTTTCCTTGTTGTGAGAGAAGCGTGGGGAAAAATAGATGGGTGCATCTCAACCCCTCCCTCCCCCCCTTCCCCTGAAACGCGATCGCCGTAAACCGTGCGGTGGAAACCGTTGACCTCACTTGGCTGTTCGTTTCCCAAGGAACCTTGCGTTTTTTTCAAGCTATTCGCAGTGCGTGGTTTTGATATAGAAACACATTTTCCTCGACAAAAAGGAGCACGGTTTTGGGGAGGGGCAAGGAGGCGGGGGATGATGCGCTCACGGTTCCACGAAATTTTGCGAAACACCATGGCGGCAACCCGGGGACGTCGTCGCGCCCGGAATGATCACGATTTGCGCGACTTTTTTTTGTTTTTATGCACCGCGCCGTCGCCCATCCCTGCCGCCGGGTCCCCGGGATTCTCGTGATTTTTCATCGGCGCATGGGCTTCGTCCTCATAGCCATCATCATCATCTCACGATTGCGCAGAACCGCAAACGGTGAAAGATCAGTGGTGCTGCTGCTGCTGCTGCAGCTTCATGCAGCTTCTCCGGTGCGTCGTGGGCGCCCGAGCGCACCGGCGGCGGCCAGGAGAGTTGGCGGGAGTAAATGGAAGATAATCGCATCAATAGTATATTATGCACCTTCTTCACCCTTCGCCTCAGCGCTGCTGCTGCTGCTCTTTTGCTGCTCGATTTTCACCTCGCGGGGTTGTGTGTGTGTTTTTTTTTGTTTCATTCGCGAGATGGGCTGCCAACAACAGTAATGCCTGCCAGCGAGAAGCACGGAAACTAAAGCACAACGGCAAAGGTGGAACGACTTTTAGAAATAAAGGGATCGCGTTCCGCGCCCCTTCTGCATTCTCCCTCCCTCTCCCTTTCTCGCTTCTTCACCGAAATGCAATTGCAAGTGAGGCTGGGAAAAGTAACTTCACAGAAACAAAGAGCAAGAGACGGCAGGCCTCACCGGGACAATTGCCAACAGCTCGAAGCGGGTCGTCCATCGGGTCGCCGTCGTGCCGTGCTAGATCGCAAAAACACACCGCACGGAGTGCCCATAGTGCACCACCCACAACTCCCTTTCCCCCACCTCAACCCAGGGGATGTGTGTTTGTGTTGTGCAGTGATTTTGGTCTTGTTTTTCCAGTGCGCTCCCTCTGGGGGAAGTTGGAGCGCAGTGGAGTCAGCCGTAGATCCAGTTACTACCGGGGCATCCTTGAAGTAAAGGCACGTCCCAACCAGACAGAGGACGGAGGTGCGTGGGTGCGTGTGTGTGTGTGTGTGTGTGTGTGTGTGTGTGTGTGTGTGTGTGTGTGTGTGTGTGTGTGTACAGTGACGGGGGAAAAATAGAACAAACGCGCGCGCGGAGGTGACTCAAGAACACAAAACCTGAGGATGGCGATAAAAGAGCACCCCAAGCCCGCGAAGTTCCGCTTTGGTGGTGTTCCGCAGCTTGGACATATATCGTGCCCGGACCCTTTCTCTGCACCTGGGTTGGTGCGGCGTGGGCTGGCGGGGGAGATGGATGCGATTCGCTGTTAGAAATATATATATATATATATATATATATCCCTCCCCTCCCTCCGTGAACGCGTGACCTAAGCCCGGGGAGAGGGCGCGCACGTATTTTTCGTGTGTGGGAGTCTCACGCGGTTTCCCACTCGGCGGCCTGCCAGAAGCGGGACTCCTCACTGCAACCGACGGTCACGCAGTGCCGAGCACTCGAGAGCCGCAAGATGCTTCACTATTATTGAGACTACAGGAAGGCACCTTCCAGTGCAGCGGCATAAATCGTGTTCTCTGTCAAACTTTGAAAATTCTACGCTCTCGTTCCTTTAGAAAGGAAGGTGCGATAGTATTGGATGCAACTCAAGTTCTTCCCTGCAAAACCCAATCAGTAGTAGGCTTTGTGTGGCGAAATCCATCCTACCCCCCCCCCCCCTTCTAACCTCACACTCTGTTGGTGGGAATAGAGTTTGCCTGGAAGGCGCTTAGATGCCGCACCACATTATCTCCAGTATCTTCGCGGTAGACACTGAAGACATCCCCCCAAAGACACTGAAGTTAGGGAAAAAAGCATCAAAATAAAGCACCGCTCTAAATATTCGCCTTACCACTCCTCCTCCTTCGGACCTCTTTCAACTTGAATATTGGAGTTGCTGGAGAAGCTCCAACAAGCACCCTGATCGCTAGCAAAATCGGTAAAGTGCTCTGGGCTAGATGGGCTAGGCTCTGGGGGTGTGGGTAGTGGGCTCCGGCATGTTCTCAAATTTCTTTCGTTTTCCGCTGCCCTGCGCAACGTCATCCCAACCCAGCACTGTTGGTGCTTCATGGGATGGTGCAGTAAGATCTAGCTACCTCCTCCAGGATCTTGCCCCGCCTCGCTTCATTTAGCGCGACTGTGGTCTTCTCGCGCGCGCGCACACTCTCGCTCATTATCATACATCTCGCAAACATCTCGTCGTGTTTCTGCGGGGCATTGGCGCAACAGCAACATCGCACACGTTTTTCCCGCATCCATCCCGTGATCTTCGCCTCCCCCCTCAACCTTCCCATGTCTGCGTACAGGCAGAGGAACACTCCCACTCGTAAACAAACAAAAAACCACAGCAACGGTAACAGCGACGAAAATGAGAAAAACGCGCCCGCGAACAACGTTAACTGCGCGCGCACTGTTGTCTAAGGTCAGTGACGGGGAAGAGATGGCTTTTGCGCTTGCTTCCTTTCGCTTCTTCTGGTTGCCATTGCATGTTCTTTAAACTTGAGCCTTGGGGGGAGAGGGTTTATGTGTGCACGCTTGGGGAAGATCTCTCCACCCGTTTTAGGGATCTTCCAACATCCAGGTCTACACACCAGACGAGGACGGTATTTGGACATTGGGTTTTGGAGCTGGCCAACTGTCAAAATGATGTCTCGAAGAGATGGACACCACCAAACCTCCCCGTGTGTGTCAGTCTGGGCAGTGCGCGAATGCCTATGGGGGTTGCATGATTTATGCGCTTAAGCACCACCAGGGGAACGGAAAAAGAGGGCGCTCGAAGCGCTCGTTTAAATCTCCAACTGGAGTTCGTTAATTCGCTTCCCGGTAATAGAGGACCAGCGTGCCTTCGTGTGCCTGTTCTGTGCGAGCTTTATTTGCATTTAAGCGAGGGTCCCCAGTGTTTGGTGGTCAACCCTGCAAGGACTTTCATTATTTCTTTCCTTTCAGTCCTTTAGCACGCTTCGTTTCTGTGTTCTTCCCTTGCTCGCAATGCTAATTACCTGGAGGTGTCTCCGGGCGCAACGCACACCCGCCGGGGGTGGTATAACGTGCGCACGCGCCCGGTAAGATAAAGCTCTCTTCTCCGAGCTGTCATGTTTTGTTGTGTGGTGCTACCCGGCAACGGCAACACGCAGCTCCCTCACCCTACCGGTGGCATATGGGGAAATGGGAGCAAACGATCCGGGGCCACCACGGTCCCGCAGGGCTAGAACATGACTTCGGACTTCATTAAGAAACATGAGCGTGCGGCGCACGTGTGTGTTTCCGATTTTTATTGTCAGGCCTTCACTCCACCCTGCGGCCAGTTTTGGGGAACACAACAAATGTCCGGGATTGCGGGGCTTGAAGTTATTGCTTGACCAAGAGAGTGGGTGGTAATGCTGTGGTGTAGCCTCCAGGAAGAAGTAGGGGCGAGGAGTATGTTCCATCTGTTGAGGGGGGACAGTTTACGATCGCGCCTGCTCTCCCCAAGGGTGTCTGAGCTGCTCGCTCTGGTGTGATTGTTTTTCGTATTTTCTTTTTGGCTGTTGCTTCTCCAACAGAAGTTGGGCTTTGTTTTTTTTTTAATTGTACCCGGTTGGAGCATACTTTTAGAGATGTTTGCAATGTAAAGTTTTACAATGCTTTGAGGGGGGATGTCCACGGCGAGGTCCACTTAATTGTGTTTGCTCAGCTCGTGGTGATGACGGTATGCAGGTAGCATCCCTTTGGTCTGTCTGAACATTTCGTCCAACCTGTAGCAGCAGATCGCGTGTGATCGCTTCACCTCAAATGTGAAAACTGAAATCTGACGACTGAAGATTTTCATCACTCTCGAACCATGTCTGTACCCCTATCAACTGTATATCCATTTCCTAAAGCGTAAGAGAAAAAGGAAGTAGGTAAACCCGAACGCATTTGCTCTCCTCTCTGTCTGCTTTTATTTGCCCCTGATACAAGCCATTAATTGGCCTTGAAATGGAGGCAAGACTCTGGAAGCGCCATCGACATCGTCGCGATGTGGTACGTGATAAGCATGCCACGATTTACTGCTGACCGTCGCCCAAGGCAGTGGGGAGCTTGGATGTGACGGAAATCGATGAAACCGCATCTACAAGCGGGCGTCGCGTGTGCAAACTGCGCTTAACATGGTGCGCGAATTTTGGCCTCCACAAACCGAAAAACGTGCGCCTCTAACCCATCATGCGTGCGTGCCGCGTGTGTGCGTGCCTGTGTGTGCGTAAGCCATTCGGGTCTAAGCTCCAGCGCACGCACACAGCGACTCGGCTGAGCTGAAGCGAAACACCTACCGGTTACAGGTGGAGCAGCAGCGTTGTGGTGTGTGCTTTCGTTCGTCGCCAGTGTGCCAGTGGTGAGGAACGCTTTTTTTTTTTGGGGTTTAGATTACGCATCTCATCTACGCGTGCGGAATCGCTCACCAACACACAGGCAAGAGCGAATGTTGCGAGTGGAAGGGTGAGTCAATTTCGCATTTAGAATGGTGTCTCGCTCGTTCTCTCTAGCTCTCCTGTAAATCTCTTTCCCTCTTTCTGGATCGTGGTGCTTCGCGAAACCCGTTGGACTCTTCCTCTTTGCGAGGTGATCCAGCTCTACGCACCACAGCAGCGTTTTTGGTGGTCGTCGCCGTTGCCCTGCTGCGCGCACACCATGTGCTTTTTACGGCTGCTCTGTCTGACGTGAAGGTTTGATGCTGTCGACTGTTGCCGGCTTTGGCAGTTTTTGCTTCGTTTTCTTCACGTTGGAGAAGCGGCAGGTAGCAAAACCCTTCCCTTCAAAGCCATACCAAGGGACGGGAACGGTACCTTAATAGAGGATGCACCCTATTGCCGTTGGCTTAGAATTTTGAAAACTAGACAACAAAAAAAAAAACTACGAAATACACAGGGCTGCTAAACCTTGCTTTGCAATGTAACGACACCGGTCACGAAGGACACGAACTTGAAAACGAGGAAAAAAATGTAGCAAATAGCAAGATAAATAACAAGATGACGTTTTTCGCTAGTCGTTGCCAAGTCACTGCGCGCTTATCGTCCACTTTCCCATTCTCGTTCCTTCGCCGTTTGCGAAAATTTAAGCGATACGCGCTTCTCCCCCCACCCCCCGAACCGAAAGGATGGCTCTGTATAAATATTCCAGGCGTATTAGAATGCCACAAAACTTGCCTTTTTTTTGCACCGGCACCTTGTTGCTGCTTTGGCGGTTTTTTTTTTTTTTGCGTGGCATTGGAAATCATGAAAGCATATCAAATTGAATGAGACCTCTTCTTTCTATGATTCTCGGAACTGTCAGCATAGTATAGAGTGAGCAGTGGGATGGGATATGATATGGATGGGATAGGCTTTTTTGACCTTTTTTTTGTTTGTTTGAGGAAGCTATTGGATGCTAAAAAAACATATTTGGATGCTATAAAACTTCTCGAAAGTTTCTAAGGAGAGGCATAACATTTTAAATGTGGATCGGTCAGTAGAACAATCGAATGGGATTTTATCGGTCTATATTTTTAATGCGGATCCCTCTCGTTACGGATCTGCCATAACTTTGACGTAAGCCCATTAGTGTGCTATTCAGTTTGAAATCGATAAAAATCGAAAAAAAAGGTTCATAATCTCGATACAAGGCGCCACTGATTGAATTAAATCTTATGCTCAACCGTTTTTATGACGGATCGGGACGGGTGATGTGGCCATCTATACTATATTTCCATGTGTATAAATGTGAATAAATCACGCTCCACACTCTACACACCACTTTTTAATGTGATCTTACAAGCCCCGCAGGTATTGTGCTCCGATAAAACGCTCCAAAACCTCGAACCGTTTAGGATCTTTTTATGTTTATCTTTTTCGGAGCCTCTCTCTCGTTAGTCAAAATCCGTTCAAGCTGGCGATCCAAAAAAAAAAGCTCTTTCTAAATTTAAACTATCCCCCCTCTCTCCCTCCCTCCACCCTTTTTTTTCGCTTGTTCGCTCCTATCATCTCGCCCGCTCTCGCGCACTGCCGGAGGGTGTGTAACATGCGTCGCCGGTTCTTTTTTTTTATTATTATTTCGGCTGTCAGAAAGCGACGGAGCGGCGGGCCCGCGCCACTATCTCATCGGCTCACGCAGTGTGCGAGTGTGCTTCCTGGGGGTGACCGAACAGAGAGCATACACACAAGGGGTTGCCTTTGCCGAACGGTCATTGAACTCCACCCCGTTTTTAAAAATCCCCCCCCCCCCCCCCCCCGGTCACAAAATAAAGCAGCACCGTATCACCAAATGGTGTGCGTGCGGTTTGCTGGCGCGAATGTCAAGGTGGCGGTTGTATATTGGCTGCCCTGTTGCTACTGCTGCTGTTGGTGGATTTTAGTTTTCTTTTGCCGGTTTTGTTTTCTGGGCAAAGCAAAGCAAAAATTGGTGGAAACGTCACACTGCTGGTGCGGAAATATGTGCGCTCACGCACTCTGGATATCCAGCTAAATGCTTGCGCTTTGGGAACAGGCAAGGTGTAGGTTAAGCTTTGCCACTGTCATCATTACCACTTGAACCTTAAAAATAAAATAATAAAAAAGAGAGAAAAAGAAGCAAATGTTTTTTGAATGCCGCCTTATCTGCGCGGTCCAGATTGCGTATCTGCTCACCCTCTTGCGGGAACAAGTTTGGAAGCTAGGCTTTACGGTTTCCTCTTCCCTGCGTCGTCGTACGCACCACGCACGCAGCTTGGCGTACCACACAACCGCGCAACGCAACGTGCGCGTGCACTAATTGACGTTTCGCGTCTCCTCTAAGCGGAGGAAGAAGTTAAAGGAGCTTAGGGATGGGTGTGGAGGCGACCGGCTTGCCAGGAGTAGCGAAGCGAATTTCGATTTATTAGCAAACAGCGAACGGACGCGCACATGCGAGAAGAGGCGCGTCGAAAAGGCAAAAATAAAGAAACGAAAGTTAGCATCTCGAGCGTGTGCTGCCTTCTAGGCGGGGGCCAGTGGGAAGCGACGAAGCACGCGATAAAGAGCATACACACGCATTTGCGAATTCAATTTGTGTAACCAGGGTGGCCAGGGAAGACGGCTGAATTGGCAGTGAGAAAAGGCACGGCGTAACCGCAATAGAAAAGCAAAGAACAAAACAAAAGCAGGCAAAGCGAGACCCATAGCATGGAATCTTCTTTCTGCTTTTTGTTTTGCTGCTGTGATCTGTCATTTCGAGGTTCCAGTTGTGTCCGCAACGCGTTGTCTAATAGCGAACGTCATCATCGTCGGACAGCATCGTGTAAATGTAGATTTCCATTCCTCTTCTAGCCCGTCGACTGACAGAATCAATTGATCACCCCTGGATAAAGATCACGCCCGGACGGATAAGAGATCCGACAGCACTGCCCCTAAGGCTATTGCGTCAGCAGCGGGCTAGCAGAGATGGCCGTTGTCGTTGTGGGAGCGATTGTGTGCGTTTCTGCTTGTACCAGGGTACGATTAGCTTCCGCACAATGGCACGGTACGGTGGTGTGATTCTTCCTTTCACCCAACGCTCCACGACTGTCATTCCAGAGGCTTGACAGTTCGAAAAGTCTAATCCCTTAATCACACGCTGGAGCCGAAGCGGGAGGCTCTGTTTGGCACTGCGCGCTCGCGCGCTAAGAGTGTGCGTGCGTCGATCGTTCGGTCGATTAGAATATCTCGCAGGACGGCGGGTTTGTAGAGTTTCGCAACGCATGTTTGATAGCTGCGCCACCACACCAAAAACTGAATATCGTTCATTTCGTTCGCTTTGCAATCCGTCACCATTTTCGGCGTGTGTTGCTAGGGGTGCGAGCTTTTCATTTTCTCTGCCACTTTGCTTCGTATTTTGCGAATAGCAATGTACACCTCCTCCTCACCTCCTGGTGGTGGGGTATGGCCTGCGTAACTCTTCACCTCCAGGAACCCCCTCCCTCCCCCTCCTCCCCCCCAAATCTTATCTTCTGCGTGTGTGCGTGCGCGCAGAGGGAGAGAGAGAAAGAGAAACCACAAGAACCGGACAATTGCTCAAACGCAGAACGCAAACCATCGTTTTCTCTGTCTTCCTTGCCTCCTCTCCTCCTCCATTGTAGGTTTTCTTCCTGGAGCGCACACGCACGCCTCCAAGCCCTGAAGTGTGTGTTTGTCTGTGCTGCTAGATGGAGCCCGAGCATCATCATCACCATGCCCCTGCCAGAGCCGCACGATTGGACGCACAAAATAAGAAGGAGAGCGCATGGAATCTATTTGTGCCGCCCTTCCATCGCGTTTAGAATACGTGTGTTTCTTCACCAGCCGTGTTTTGCGAACCCTCCCGGCTGTGGAGATTGTTTAGATCCCCCCCCCTCCGATTCTCCTTTTCTTTTCGTTGGCTTTCTTTCGGTGTGCTTTTTTTTTTGTCAACCGGATGTGTGTTTATGCTGCTTCTCTAAGCGTGTGTGCGAAGCTCTTGCTAGTGGAGCGTCTTGACCGTGTTCAGTTATCCGTCCCATATCATCCCTTCGTTACAATAGTGGTCCTCTGGAGATCTGTTCAACAAAAAAAAAACAACAAAATCCAAACGGAATTAAACGAAAGCACCGAAAACAGACAGCAACCACGGCTAGAAAACGATATCATCCAATCATCTTCTCCTGATGCTGGTCTGTGCCCGCCGTTGTTCCCTTTTGGCATTGGTCAATTTCGGCGGACTCCTCTCACCCTGCGTAGACGCACTCGTTGAATTCTACCCGTGGGGGATAGCGACGAACGACAGAGGATATAGATAAGCAGCGCGCAACTCCTTCGTTCCCCATCTGGCGAGGAACGTTGTTTGGTTGGGCCAATCGGGAAGGGTCAATGAACTATGCGCACCGCTCTCACAGGCAACTGCCACTCCACAGGGCCGTAGAGCGCTGGCGGCGGCGGCGGCGGCGGCGGCGGTGCGGAGGGAAACAGCAATAAAGCTACACGCAAAAAAAACACACACACACACAACTAACGCTGCCAAAAAACCTTGAACTGATCCCCTTTGTGTCTTTCCTTTTTTTTCTCACCCGCCCGCCATCACAATCCACCACCTAGACGCAAAACCCTGCCTGTTTTTTTTTTCGGTGTGTATTAGCTCCGCTGTTCGGTTCTCGCACACCAAACGCACCAGCGATGCCAGCGAGATCGTGTGTTTGCCGGGAATTAATATGAATTTATATTTCTTTTTCAAATTGACCACCGAAATGCCTGGCCGCGCACAGGGTCTCTCTATACCTCTCTCTCTCTCTTTCTCTCTTTCTCCTCCTCCCTTTCTCAGTCACTTGCGTGAGTCTCCTAGATTGTGTGCGTGCGCGTTTTGGGGTGTGTTGGGGGGGGGGGG
>KB671798.1:561917-576795 GCA_000349105.1 Anopheles epiroticus | reverse complement strand
GGGGAACTAAAGGGCACCAATGTTGAGCCTTCTTCTACTTCATTTTAGATGTCGATTAGATGTTCCATCATTTTACTTGTTTGCGGGTGCGTATAAAAGTGCGTACGCAAGCGTGCTGCGTGCGTAGCTTGCGTACATCAGTCCGTGACGCAGGTTGTGTCCAACGGAAAGAACGAACTGGTTGTGTCTTGATGTAGAAGTGCCTGCAAGAAAACCCGCAATCAAAATGTCAACCTTTCCAAGTGTCTCTTCGTGTGCCAGTGGAGCAAACTCTGGAGTCCTTTCCTTTCCAAAATACCTGTAGAGTGTGAAATACTGATGGCGTTTCTAATCACAAAACGTAGCTCCACCTTGGTTCTGCCTGAATCCAGTGGAGAAGGTGTCCAAAGTCTGGTAACCAACCTGCCACCGAAACTGCTCAACCATTTGCAGCCCGCTGGAATGCGTGTCTCCCGTGGATTGCGACCTAAGGCACCACTGCTTTGCAATTAGTGAGCCAACCAGTGCCTCTAGTGAACCCAAACGCCTGTGGCAGAAGGTGGTAGATCACCTAGAGAGCGCTAAAATGCGGCACCGCCGCGTTGCAAGTGGATGCAGCATCCCAGCAGTGTGTGTAGGAGTACGATACTCTGAGAAACAGGTGTGACGGACGCACCCTTTCCGTTTGGTTTATAGTGCTCGTAATTAGCTTGCAGCAAGCAAAATCGGCTCCTCCGATATCGTATGACGTGTGCACACGTCGTTTCCAGGCGTGTGTGTGTGTGGATTCCCCCGCCGGGGGTGGGTATATCGAGTGACACAGCGAAACCGTTAGTTCCCGGGATGCCTAGTGAGCTCCAATGTTTCCAGTGGGCTGCGTGGTGGTGGTGTACGGGATTGCAGGAGTTCCGGTTTTTCCTCCAAACCAGAACACCTGCCCCAGTGTGCGCTAGGTTACTACAAAAGGCACCATAAAACTTGAGCAATCGGAAAAAGGGTTGTTGGGGCGACGGAGCTTCATATATGCGCGCTCTGGAAGACACTGTCGTTTCTAGTGGAGGTAGAGAAGCGCTTTGACTACAAACGCTTGCTTGCTGGAGTGCCAACCAAAGAGAGCTAGAAAAGGTTATATTTTTGGACCCTGGAAGAAGCAAGCCGCTACATACTGTAGCAGAGTCTTCCACAGTTAAGTCGAATCTTTAAGCGACCCAGTAGATGTCTTCACCCAATTTTTCGGAAATAAAATGTACGTTTCAGTTTTGTTGGTTTGAACCTCAAGATAACCATTTTAAAAGGAAGCATTCCTTCACGGATAGAATCAACTAGAAGAAGCGCTCTGGAAGTATGAGCCAACAACGCTAAAGCCACTGCGTGATAGTATCGATCCTAGCACACTCCTTTCCACCACAAGCCCTTGCTTGAGTAGCTGAACAATGTATTCTTCCACCTGGGACCTGGGAGCTTCTCAATTTTCTGTTTTTGGCTGTGTTGGTGCTAGCGTGTTGTGCCATCACCAAACAGCAACCTCTCTCAAGCCCTTACATAACCTCAAAAGCAATCGCTTCCGCATAGCGCTCTCGCCTGCCTAGAAGGTGTTTTTATTATTTTTTGGGTGCTTTTTATTTCTATTTACAGCAGCCATCAAAACTAAAAAAGAGAACTCTTACATACACAGAGCGAAGGTAGCTTAGAGAAAAGGGGACACAGCGTAACGCAGCACCGCTCTGGGTCCTTCAAGCCAAATTTCGAAATCCATAAAGAGGGAACCAAGGGAGTTTGTGTTGTTGCACACTTTCCCCGTACTTCACTTCATCCTTCTTTTTTTTGTTTCCACCGTTTTAATTCCCAAATGCAGTCGATACGCTCTTCGACTGTGTGTGTGTATATGTATGTGTGTGTGTCGTTTTAAAATTTTGGCATTTCGATTCACCCTTTGTGTGTGCGCGCGCGTGTTTTGTCGTATCCCTCCCCCTCTTTCCCGTGTGCACCCAGTCTTTGTCTTTAGAGCGTTAGATTTCCCATTCCCTTTGTCTTTAATTTGAGACCGTTTTTTTTTCGGGGTGTATTTGTGTGTGGTGCAGCTGCAGCCCTAAATTGGAAGTAGGGTAAAACATTTTCAAATTTTTGCCAAAAAAAAAAAATATTTGCAAGTAGGTATGTGTGTGCGTTTTTTTTCCGGGTTGGTGGCGTTTTGTTTTCGGGTGTGTTTCGTTGCGTGAAATGAGCATTTTTTTTTTACTTCTCCTGCTTCTACCCTACTTTGTACCGTAAATTTTTATTTATTTTCCCTACCGAAAGCGGGGGGACAGGGGAGGAGGGGGGGAGCCTTTTGCGAAATTTAAGTGTCCTTGTGCTCGATGTATGTGCGGTTCGGTCTTTTTTTTTGTTTTGTTAATAAAGGAAATGTATTGCTAGATTTGTGGAAGAAAATGTTCACCGTACCCCATTCCGTGTTGTGCCAGCGCAGTAGGGGACCGAGAAGGTCTCGTACTTTAGCTTACTCGTGTGCCTTCGAAAACACGGAAGAAGGTTTTGATGAAGATAACGCAGAGGCCTGTGGGGTATCGGCTGTGCCTTTTCGTTGTTTGCCATTTCGAACACATTTTTGGACGCTTTTTTTTTTCTCGCGCACGCGCGAATCAAGTTCGTCGCCTAGTGCGCACAACAATCGATCGATTCGAAAAGGTGCAAAAAGGGTTTCGTCGTCGTGAAATAAAAAAAAAAAAACACCCGTGACTAATGTGTTGCAACACAAGCACAAAGCTAGCAATGTGTTTTTTTTGCGAAATGGAAAGCTGCCTGCATTTTAAAAATATTAGAGAATAAAAAAGGGTCTCTCTTCCCTTGATTCCTCCAGGGTTTCTAGTGAAACATCAGCACGCAAAGGAACCCAAAGGGACGGTAGAAAAAAACGGTTCAGTTGAAAGTATGTGCGATGTACGCAAAGAAATAGAGAAATCCGTTCGCTCTCTACATTTGAGTAAAATAACTCCACTCCTGGCCGGGAACCATCCCAAAAATCTTTACGTTGGTTTTTTGTGCCTATTTTATGGCACTATTCTGGCAAAAGTTTCTATACAGTGTGTGACCCTTCAAGCATGTATGTGTGCGATCAAATTCTCAGAAGGGTCATAGTTTGATGGTTTTTTCCCCCTTTCTTATAGAGACTTTGGCCGCCAGGCTAACATTTCATATTTATAGCAGACTTTATAGCATCGTTTATTTTATAGCACAATAATATTCGTTTAAAGCGGGAGAAAATGTTTACAGACGATTGTGTCAAAATATTCTATTTCTAATGGAATTAGAAGATGGTAAAATAAAACAAATCAATAAATAAATAAACAAACAAAAAAAAAGCAACAGTGAAATAAATAAATCCATTTATCGAAAAGATATCACGCACGAACTCTTTGCTTTCCTTTCCGAAAGAAGAACACACCGGGCGGCCCCTGTCAAGGTGGCATCCTTGCCCCCTTCCGCTTCTTGGTTTTGTTTTTCTTCCTTCTCCTTCAAAATAATCACCCCCCCCTCGCCCTGGAGCAAACACACACCCTTTGCATGATTAATGTACTCACTGGATGATGGTGGACAACTCCCCCGGACCACGTGCGGAAGCCCCCCCCCCCACTGGATGTAACCGCTTCAGCCACATCTCTTTGATTAATAGAGTGTGATTTTCGTCAGGCAGCGGCACTCGGCCACCACCACCACCACCACCACCACCCATCTGTTCATCTGTCACTTTGCACCGAGGGAAAAGATTTGTGTGCGCGAGGGCTCCTTCGTTCGCTTTCTCCACTCCAGGGAGTGCGCACCATTCAATTAGAAACACATGACAAGCGCACAAGCCGCCGCCGAACGGAGCACGGGGTGGGAGGGGGGGTGGGGTCGCAAACGGCGGCCACGGATGTCAATTGGAATGCGTTGCTCATTAATATTCCTTTCTTTGGCTGGTGCGGGCGGGGAAGACCGGTAGCAGAGCGCTCAACTAGAAAGGGAATGGGGCTGGGTGTGGGGGTGGTGGCGATCCTTTCTGCATAAGCTCGCGGCTCCCGAGAGGACGCGTTGGTGGGGGGCGCGGCATCATTGGACAAGATGATGTCCATTAGCAGCGGCGAATGAAGAACATAACCACCTACCTCCAACACCCCCCCCCCCCCCCCCCACCCCTGCTGCTTTATATCCTGCTGTGCGCGGTCGAGGTCACTCGATTTGCTCGTTATCGCGCTCCTATTTCCCAGCAGGGCGAAGGAAGCAGCGGTGAAACTAGAGCACCCGCACGGGCCGGGGTTCAGGGGTAGTGAAGTCGCACAGAGATCAGAAGTGTCCAACAACGGGGCAAACGAGCATTGCTCTCTGTGGGCTTGTGCCCGCGCCCGCGTTCCGATTTGCGCAAGTCATCGGGACACTTAAGCAAGAAGCGCAACACACCCCCTCGTCCGCGGGAGGGGCATTGCGCCCGTATGAACTCAAGCGCGGTACATCAGGCGTTTTGATAGTGCACGGTCAAGAACGGTTTCCTCGCCCAGTAGTCCTAGGTGTCACCGACTCTCCCGACTTGTGTCTTCCGTTGGATGTAATGGACACCTTGGACGATCCTGGATCTTGGACGATGGGGGGAAGGGGGGGGGGGTAGCCAAGACTACGAGAGCCGCGTTGCACGCAAAGTGTCAAACCGTTGGACGCTTTCACCGTGTGGACTCAAAAATCAGCGGAAATTTTATTGCCCTGTCAATATTGAGATATTGACGTCGGCTCCCGCGAAGAGATTGCCAACGCCTCCTCAGGCCAAGTGGGAAGCGAAGCAAATCAATTAACATGCGGCTGGATTGAGCCCGGCCACTCCAAGACACCCGCTGATGGACAGTGTGCCTTTCCTTTCTACGCGTCCTCTCTGTCCTAGGCTTTCCAGAGGATCCCTAGGATCTCCAATCGAGCAAGTCTAATCTTGGAGCTCACAGCGCCAGTGCAACAAAAACCTGGAATTGACGCTTCGGTTGTGGCCGAGATCAGCCGCCCGCTCCCGCTTCGTCGACACGCTTTTACAATGTTGCTAAATGTTGACTGATGAGGTTTTTGACCTGGAGGGGTCGGGTTCCTGCTCAGGGAGCCGTCACCGAAAACAAAAAGCAAAAAAATAAACTGGAATATCTGGAGCGCTTCTGACGTGCTTGGACACTACCCCGATTCGGTGGGGGGGGGGGGGGATCGAAAGCTCTCGCCCGCCCGATTAACATAACCTGTCATAACCTCCAATTTCCGTAACCGAGCTGGCGGAGGATAAATTAATTACCCCTTAAGTCAATAGAGCGTCGTGAAGCTGGGAAGCGATAGATTTGGTTTGCACAAAAGGCAAACAAATAGCAAACAAGGATGTTGATGCCCGCTCGCGCAGACACTGCCTCTAAAGGGTGGCTAATCTGGCCGCAAAACATCCAACGATTGCGGAGAGTACAGGTGCGCGCGCGTCCGGCGGTCCGGCACCAAAGCCTACTTAGCTTGATTTATATGCGCTACTTTGTGTCTCGTGAGCTTTTCGGGGACGTATTTCAGCCCCCCCGTCCCCGACAACAATTCGCATTGCAATCGGGCGCGAGGGGGGAGCTGCATAAAGCTTTTCACCTGCAAGCCGCGCGTCGCTGCCGTTTGTCTGATTTATAATCCTGTCGGGCAACAATTTAGTCATTTTTTTCTCCCCTTCCTTTCGCACGTACTTGAGCTGCCGAGTCGAGCAAATTAGCTTAAAATCGTTTGTCTACAAGTAGGGGAGGATGCGGTGGAGGGGGAGGAGGAGGATTGAAAGGAGAGAAGAAGAAAGGAGGGTCATAAACAACGCGCGCTGTCCGTCGTCGTATGCATCGATAAAAAAACCCGGGCGACTGTTAAATCATAACGAACCCCCGGGGACGTGACGGCGAAGCGAGACGCTCGGTGCTGAAATAGATTTTATGTTATTATTTATTGATTCTAGGTGGAGAAGGATGAGTGCCTGGTCCGCTGAAGCGGATCGCTTTGTGAAGTGAACAGCGGAGGGAAAGAGGCCGATCACCCTCGATCATCATCGCCCATCCTCGATGACTGGTAAAAGCAGACGCGCACCAAGCGAAATCCCGGAACTCTCTCTCTCGCTCTTTCTCTCTCGCTCCTCCGTGCGTGCGGATTGATGGAGATGAATAAATAAATAAATTCCTCGGGAGCTTCTTTTTGTATCCGCGATGCTCGGGATGGTTCTAAAGCAGCGTTTCAAGAGCCTCCAGTTCAGGAGACCTCCAGAGATCTGCTTGTCCAGTGATTGAAGTTGATAGCGCCATAGATTTCGCGCGATGTATCTGTGACAAACGTGGCATCACAGTTTCGAAGTTCGCACTCCTCTCAACAAGACTGTGAAGAGGTCCTAAAGCGTTTTTGGAAGAAGTCAAGGGGGTTTAAGAATGTATGATACTCCTGTCAAAAAAGATTTGACCACTTAGGAAATCGAAGCTTAAGTAAAAGCTGTATGCCATCGCTTTGCGTTTGATAACTCATCATTCAGTTCTGCTGGAGTGGCTCTGCCCTAGACACCTTTGTCGACATTCCTGGAGAGAGGCGTGTTTGAGATATCGGGGCTAGCAATAAGAAACAGATCTAACTGAAACAAACCCACCCCCCCCCCCCCCCCTCGCCCAGCTCTCTCAGGCCGGTGTTTGCCGGGCGCGTACAAGTGAACGTTAATTAAACCTTGGAGCGAGAGAGTGGACGTCTCGCCCCACTCCTCCTTCTCATCCCGGTGGGTGCGTTTGTGTTGCACCCGGAATAAGCGTCCACAGGGGGCTGTGGAGGAGGAAGGAGGTGTGCAGGTCAGGGCTGTCAGGCTGTCAAAGTTCGAAACAATCGACACGAGGGGCCTTCGCCGTCACACCGTCGCCATCGTCGCCGCCACCAGGGTGGCCTTCGACCCATTCTGCGGTGTGTATGTGCTGCCTTTGCCCGTCAACCGGTAGCCCAACTTCTTCGCTCTCCCGTTAGTACGTTGGCTGCACTGCAAACGGGGGGGGAGAGTCTCAAAACATAGGAAACGTCAAATGTCAAACGGCCCGGCAAAGGGAAACGCCAAACTGGTGGCCCCTATCCACACATTGCTCTCGTTGCCCCTCTGTGTGCCGAACGGTGGTGGTTATTTATCTGCTGCTACCTTGATAGTGAAATGAACTATGGATTTTAATATTTCCCCGCTTTCTGATAGGAATTAGGATACACAAAGACCAAGTGTTGGGGAGAGTGTATCGAGGGAAGGATCAGCTGCTCAGAGGGAGATAGAGAGCAAGAGGTTAACTACAATGCAACAGAACCATGTGCAGCGCATGTGTGCAACCTGCTGCTGCTGCTGCTGCTGCTCGATCGGTTAGCCAACTGCCTTTCTATCCCATTACAGACGGACCGGCTAGGGCTTGCGCAAAAATGCAACGTTATGTGCCGCAACAACATCAAGCTTTTATATGCCTTCTTACTGCTTCCTGCTGGTACTGTGCGGTGCAGCGGAGTAACTATAGCTCCTTTTAAGACATTGCGCCACAACACAACCGTGTCTTGTCTGCGCAGGCTCACGAGAGCACGCTGCCATTTGTTTATTGGCTTGCGTGAGAATATAGCACACGACAAGAGTAATCCATTGCATTTTGCATGTGTACTGAGCCGAAAAAAAACATACGCACAAATGTATTATCAAGCGTTTTATGGCACCCAAAGTTACGACAAACCAGACCGCTCAAGTGCCAGAAGAGCGCCCTCTAGCGGAAATGTTGTAAAAATGTACCCGTATGTACGATAAAACAGCCTTTTGCAATAACAATGACAACACGTTTGGCGGAGTTTTTTTCGTACAAAGCAACACAAAACTATAACAAGCGACGAACTTCTCCCCCTCTTCCCCTCCTTTATCGTAGGGATAAAGTCGCACACAGGCATATCAATTATTGAAAAACGCGCGAAGCGCCACCGCAAAGCGAAAACGGATGTGCCGCGATTTCTCTTCCTTATTTTTTCACCGCTTTTTCGTGCAGCGGTCCCCTCCTGCCAGCTAATGAATCAATTTCTCTGTCGCTGCTGGTGGAGTGTGTGATTGTGGGGCGCCGGGTGCATACAAGAAAAGATGTGCATCGTCACCGCAAAACCCAGGCAGCTGGCGTTGTGTGTAGCGGCGTTGGAAAGCGCCCGGTAGCAGCCCCTCATCACCGACCGCCGGAAGAAGGGAACATCACTCACAACACCACCCAGAAGAAGGATATTTGCCAACGTCATCGTGTCCGAGCGGTCGCGGTCACAATGAGGTCTGTGTGCCCCCTTTTGTTTGTCATCGCCCAGGAGTTTCGCTTGTGGCCCGTCACTGTCAATCAATGAACAAAGTATGCAGTTGCTTGAGTAAAAGAGAGTAGAAAATAAGAGAAAAAGAAAAAGAGGAATACTATCATTAGTATGTTCTGTATTTGGTCTTGTTTAAGTAAAACTTCAAAATAATGAAAATGGAAAATTGTTCTTTGCTTTCCTGTTCATGGTTCCCTTTGGTTAAACCGTATTTGATTTTGTTTTTTCCAAAGACGGTTGCACTCGTCGTTTTTGTACATGATTTTCTCGTCTGGAGCGAAATTCATTTTCAGCGTTCGTATTGGCACATTTTAAAGCGTTTTTAATTTGATTTAAATGGTACCCGTTACTACCAGTGCACTGGTAACGCCTAACTTCGTCCAAGGCATATGCAATATTTCTGTCACTTAAGACAAAGATGAACTATTGTATCAAAAAATAAACAAGCTTTCTAGCGTGTTTGGTGATCTTAATACCAGCGATCCTAATAAAAATACTTTCTAATTTAAATGATAGCGTGCTAGCGTGAAAACCGATTTTTCGGGCTTATACGATTGCCATTAGTACATTACATTCGTTATAACGGCGTTACTACAGTCGAGCGTCGATTATCCGGGTTGGTCGGGACCGGATGCATGCCGGATAATCGTTTTGCACGGATAATCGACCCGTGGTTATATAAAAGATTTAATTGGCGAACATTGCGTGAATTTCATAGGGATAAGTTAATTATAAATTCGATTATATATTTTTTAATTATATAGGGGTTATAAATGTATCTACAAAAATACAAAAATTATCGATTTAATTGCCTCAACACTAAGAAGCGGTTATTGTCTTTACTTGATTGAACCCTATGCTAAAGGGCATTTTTCTTCTGGAGTTGTGAAATTGTTGGGTTACGGATAATCCGCACCCAGTCAATCGGTCCCCGGATAATCGACGTTCGTTGAGAATTATGAACCATCTAGTTACTGTAAACGCTTAGTAGATCTAGTGTTAAGAGTTTCGAGGGTGCAATGTTGACAATGGGTGCGTTATCACAACAGCTTAAGCGTTATCGTGGTAGACACATTGGAGAAAAATGTGTTGTGAAAAGTTGGAAAATTCTACCAAACGTTCCTTTTAAACATGGTTTTTGTTTTTGTTTTTTTATTTTAAGAGTTAAAAATATAAACTTCTTTGGTTTGTACATTCGGCATAAATCTTAATCCACTTCGCACCCGCTCATTACATCGCAAAGAAAAGCATATACACACACACGTGCACACCAACGACACACGCACATACACACTTCACCAAAGGGACAAGTGCTGTGCCACCGTGGAACCTAGGGGGAGGAGAGGAGGGAGGTACTAAGAAGGGCCCCGGCGTTGCACACGAGGGCTAAATACCACTTAATATATCAGCATATTTGCAAGGTCTCGCTAGACACGAATTTTATTTGTTTTCCTGCTTCACCTTTTCCCCCTCCCTTCCGCATCCCCTTCCTCTTCCACCCTTCAGCGCCATCGTTCTCTCGTTGCTAGCGGCGCCCTTTTGCCTCACATCACACACAGACACACACACACAATTCGAGTTTAGTGTGTCTTTCCTCTTTTTCCCTCTTTCTCTCTCTCACTCTCTCACTCTCTCTCTTTGTCTCGTCTGTGTATAAGCCAACGGCGGGGATCGGTACGGTGATTGCAATCGCTGGTGCACCCACAAGTGCAGCTCTTTTGCCGGTCTTTCTCGGTCTCTCGCCGTTTCTGCTCCAAATGCAACCCTCTGCCCCCTTTCCACCAACCCCCCCCCCCCCTCTCCCCCTCTCCTTAACACACGTTCTGCACTCAACAAACCCTCTTGTTCGCACTTTAACGCTCCGCATTGCGTTGCACCCCGGCGGGTGTAGTGTAGTGCACCCAGCGCTAGTGTACTACGTGGTGTGTTTGTGGTGCTGTGATTTTTCTTCCCCTTTTTTTTTGCTTTGCTTCTCACCCTTCAACCCTCCTGTCTCCATTCCCCCAGCACCTCCCTCCTTCCTGCCATTATTTCTTTTAGACGTTTCCGCGTGCTAAGATTTTTTGCTCCCCTCCACCCCACCTCCTTCCCCGTCCTTTACCATCCTGCTGTGCTGTGCTCCTCCGTGCTTTCCGTGTTTCCCTGTGTAACGCGTCACGTACGCTTCCTTGCGTACCCTTTTATGTTGCTGCTGCTGCTGCTGCTGCTGCGGCGTTCGGGTGCTATGCAACAGTATGCATATGCCTGAACCGGTGTGTGCCGTTGCTGCCTCCTTCATTCCTCTCGAACGCCCTTACCTCCCACCCCTCTGCTTTTTTTTTCCTTCCCCAACACTTCCTATTACTTCTTGTGATTTGGTGCCTCGGCACAAGGCTCCCCTAATTATACCGTTGCGGTTGCGCCGACGCATTCATGTGTTGGGCCACCATTCCTGTGTGTGTTCTTCTGTTGATTTCTTTTTTTTTCGTATTTCGGGTGGTGTGTCACTTTTTTATGTCTTCTCTTTCTCGAGCCCTCACTCTCTCTCTCTATCTCTTTCTCAGTCAGTTTATCGAATAAAACGCGTCTGTCCCTTTTTCCTCAACTTTTGCGTTGGTGGATAGGAAAATGGGTTAGCCAAAATAAGAACCCGCTTTACAGCAGCAAACTGGGCAGAGAGATGATTGGCTAGGAGGGATCGAAGGTGTAAGCTACTTATATTAATGTGTATTTTTACCGTTTTAGGCGGATTAAATTTAGTAGCTTGCAGTGAATGAATTCTTTATTTCCTGCCGAATATAGCTTAACATTCCGATTGCAGACGTGCAAGGCGCGCCGCCGTGGGAAAATGAGCTTTGTGTTGTTTTGCTGTAAAAAGTGCAATAATGACGACTTTCCTTAGAACATGTCAACAGAAAAGGATAAGGAAATGGGCAAGTGTTTGTATCGCCACCACTTGGTCCTATAAGTTAGTTAGAAGAGGACTAGTAAAGCTCAACTTTTTTTTGTAAGGGTTATTCAACACTAGTTTTTCGTCTAAACTTTTTTTTAAATTTTTTTTTTGCTAAAATTATCAAACATAAAACATAAATAAAACATAACGCTTGAAACGCTCTGTAGATCTAGCGTAAATTAAACAAAATAAATATAATCTGTTGTTATTCGGGCGAAAGCGTTATGATACAACTCAAACTGAAGGTTTCACACATTTCTTAGAGGAAATAAGAATCACAGTCCTATTTCACTCATGGATTATTTCTGTAAAAATATGTTTATGTTGTTTCTAAAAATCCTATCTTATCTTATACATCTTATTATCAGTCACAATACTGGTCCGTTCAGTCGAGCTGGTAAATTGTAGTCAGTATTTTCATATTTCAATATTTGGCAAGATTTAGCAAGAAACTTTAATAATGTTTTGTATTACTTAAACAATCTTGTTTTAAAATGCCTTAACAATATTGTTATTCTTATATTTGTGGGAGAAATTTTTGCCTAGTTGCTTGCGTTCTAAGAAATTATGTACGTAGTGCCTTGTTCTCCCTGTTATTGGCCAAGTCTTTGAAGATTTTTTCATGCAAGCAATGGAGAATTTTAAGTAATTGTGAAATGTTAAAAAAAAGTTTTCTGAATTTGGTTATTTTAATGGAAATTAAGGAAAACAATAATAATTTATCCTTGAATATGTGAAAATTGGGATTAATCGATGTTTTGTCTGGATATGTCTGGATATCATCTTAAATTCATAGACGACTTAACGTATCGATAAGATGAGGTATTATTTCGTTAAAGGGAAAACGGCACTTTTGCAGTTTTATAGAATGAAACCGTTGGTTTTGTTTTTTTGCCTTTGCAATGCTGCGTGCGTGTGTTTCCTTTTCCTTCTCTGTCTCACTCTCTGTCGCAAACGAGGAGTTGCTGATTCTGCTAACCCCAGCCAGCCTCCCATCGGTGCAGCAAAAACAAAAACACTCCCGAAGGGCAGAAGCCGGACTCTCCGCGGTGCTGCGGTTGGTGGCGATCGTGCAACGCCACCATCCAGCAACCCATTCAAATCGATTGTATTACTCTCCCTCCCTCTCCCTCCCACTCCACACCTCACCAATCCTTTCCCTTCAGCCGGCGGGGGTCGGGGGGGGGGGGGGAGGGAGGGAGCGAAACGTGGTTGTGCTGTTCCTTTCGTGCTGCTCTCACCTCCCACCACCTTCGACCCCTTCTCATCTCCAGAACAGCAGTACAGAGGGTGTGTACAGTGCCTCGTCGATGATCTTGTCTATTTTCGATTCGGTGCATGTTGTATCCGTGTTTTTTCCGTGCTTACGGTGTGCCGCGGGCGCACTTTGCACAATGTTCGTGCCTATTGCATGTCTACCCTCCCCCCTCACCAGTGCCTCACAACCACCCGCCTTCGGGGACAGGGATAGGTTTTACAGGATTTGTCGAATTGGCAGTTGTGCTGGGGCGCGTTTCGGTTCAGCGGCTTGGCCTTTCTCACGCGGAGGGCCCATCTTTTCTCACAGAGCCCACATACACGAGAGGGAGGAGGGGGGGGGCGGGAAGGCTTACCACAACTCCCCCACCCCGCCACCCCTTTGCCTGTTGTGGTTTAATATCATACATTTAACCTCTTCCTGGTAAACGAGCGAAACACCAAACCGTTTAGCGTGGCATTTTATTGAATAGTTTGGGAAGCCACGTCGCACGTACGGTGTACCGTCGGTTTGCGTGCTGTGTGAGTTTGGACGTCTTACAGCTTCTGGAAAGTGTTTGTGTCCGGCGAACCAAAACAAAAAATCCCGCAAAAATAATGTTATAAAAGATTAAGCCTTTTTCTGCTGTCTTGTGACATGTAAAGGAAAAACAATTGCTTTCCTCGCTTTTTGTTCCACAAATCGCTCTGGAGGAAAGCGTGAAGCGCGAGTAGCTCATCATCATTTGTACACTGAAATGTGTGTGTGTGTGTGTGTTGTTTATGGGGTTGTTGAGAGGGATGGGAGGGAAGAAGGTCACACTGCGTCGATGATAATGATGTGATCCCTCTAATGGGGGGAGCACTCCGCGCTGAGATAACGCTTACGCGTATGTTGCCAGTGTCTATGTTTTTCTCTCTCCATCTCTCTCACTCTCCCCAAAAGGACAATGAGAAGCTGGGCTCTCGCAGTTTTTAAAATACACCACAAGAAAAGGTAATTAGGGACGACAGCACTAACTGCACAAAAACACACAAAACGGCCTGGCGGAATAGGGCAAAAGGCGAGAGGAAAACAAGAGGAAACAAGATTAATGTGAAGCGTTTTGCTGCGGCGCACGGCGAGGGAAACCGTTTTTTTAATGTGTATAAACGTTTTTGGAAGAAGGCGTGGAGGAGAAGAAGGGCAGAGGAAGGAATCGAAAAGGGACATTTATCAACGATATAACCCCCTTCCCTCCCTCTCCTGTTCTTATGCAATCCTTTTTCCCGAGGAGCGACAAAATGAAGAGCTCAAATCAAGCCAGCACCTGTGCCAAATGCTTTCTTGTGCTTCGTCGTGAAAAAGACATCAAGCGGGTGTGTGTTTCTATTTTATATTTTTATATTTCACACCTTTTTTAACTTAGAAATCCAAAATTCCTTCATTTTGTACGAAATTTAATAAGATTGTTTTTTCGCAAAGCAAAAAAAAGGTGTCATTCCCTCTGGGGCTCGTCGCTTCGATAGAGTGTGTCGCTCGCGCAAGTCTTTCGTTTGGTGGTGTGTAAAGTGTGCGCGCGCGCGCCCTTTGATTGGCGTGTGAATTCGTGCGAACCTTTGGTGCGAGCATTTTAATCGAACCGCCTGAACGTGTGTGTGTGTGTGTGTGTGTGGACGACCAAAAGTGTGGCGCAATTGGAAATTGCTGTCGGTTCGGTTTTCGAGGCGAGCGAGTGGCGTGAGGAATGAATTTGAATATAAAGCTCCCAATGCGGTGATGGTGGCGCGTGCGTTTGTTTTTTTTTGTAGTTTTGATCTTTCCTTTTCTCCACCGTGGGTCTGCCTCTGGAAAGGAAAGTGTCACTTGGATTGGTAGGAAAAAAAAGAAATATCCCGGGAAGGGAGAAACTGTACACATATCACACCACGTCTTCAGCTTCAGCCTAAGCTGCATCTCTAATCGGGGAAAAAGCGGGAAAAGGGAATCGATCGACACACAGACGGGATGGGAGGGTGCAGTAGGGGCAGTAGCACGGGGGAGTGTTTGACAGGAAGGATGACAGCTTCGTTACGGCCGTGCAATCGAATGAGGAAGAAGGAACCCCCGGTTCGGCTTCAGGGAGATAAAGTGTCACACGAAACGCCATAAAAGGACAACCGTGGCGAAGGAGGAGTGTTTTGAGCGGGAAAGGAACTCCTTCCCTCCCCTTCCCTTCCCTTCCCCCTGTTTGTGTCTATTGCGTTGTGCCAGTGCGTCAAACGATCGGCTAAATTTGAATACACAACACGGTTTGTTGGCGGAGTCTTTCCTCTATTCCATCAGTCAGCCATCCTTTGCCTGCCACACACAGGTTCTTTTTGATGTCTGTTTTCCACGGAGGGCCAATCATTCGCCCTCCTCCCCCC
>KB671798.1:498895-558995 GCA_000349105.1 Anopheles epiroticus | reverse complement strand
CGACTTCCCTCCCTCCGCTCTCTCCTCCTTACCTACCTATTTTCGTTTCGTTATTATTTATTTGTCGCTTCCCTGCATCACGACGACGAAGGCCCGTTCTCCCTCTCGCGCGCTCAGGCCAAGGTTACCTAATGCACATTTGCATTCGCGCATTTCCGTCTTGCACGGCGACGTGGACGGTACCGCTTTTCGCAACCGATAGATCATGTGATGACCGTTCCCTCGCTCGTTGTGTGTATGCAAGCGTGCAGTTACAGTGGCGTTTTTTTCTCTCCCTCTCTTTCTCTATTTGTGCGGCTGGGGGTGACTTTTGTGTACCTTCTATGGTAATGTTTCACTACCGGTAAGCCTTCTTTTGCTCCTCTGCTCGGGCGATGCACGCACAATCTCTCCCCTCCCCCATGCCACACACACACAGGCAGGGTGGTGCGGGGGAAGCGGGGATGACGGGCAGAGATTGTGATTGACGGGCTGCGTTTGGGGCTGCGGGCGAAAACATGCGTGGGAAACTGCGTGCGCGCGTCGGATGCTGGAGAATGCAAAGTAGCAGGCAGCCCCGGAGTGAGTTCTTAAGAGAGACAGGGGGGGGGGGGAGGTTGTAAGTGGAGGAAGGGTAGGGAAGTGAAGCAACGGAAAAATGTGTCTTTATGCTGGGACGAAAGGGTACAGCGCCAGAAAAGGTTTTGCTTTCTTGAGCCGTTTTACAGAATGATTGTGAGTGGGGATGTGTGCGGCAGCTGTTTTTATTTAATTTTTTTGGTTTTAAATTACTTTAAAAATATTTTCCTACTTCAATCCATAGGCTAATTTCTATGCAAATAAAATTGTTTTTTCAATGTTTCTCTTAAATCCAGCAAATGACATTACAAACTATAAAGCACACCTCAAGAAACATTTGAAGTAAAAAACTAGTGTCTTTACCTTAACTATGAGTAGTTTAAAATAATCCTTTATCAAAAGTTAAGCGTTTTCAGTGAAAACTATTGCAGTTCTAGTGTTAATGTTACAATGCAACTGCTAAACAGCTCTGTTTTAAGGCTAAATGGACCCGATCTACAGAACACTGTCGAGACCGGTTCTCAAAACCATTTCTAGACACACATTTAGATTTTTAAAATCATTTTTTTACCTTTGCAATACTTATACTATTAAGAGTTTTTAACACTAAAACTACTAGATCAGTCATTTTGACTGATAATGCTTCAATTAAAATAAGATTTATGCAATAGTTCTATTTCTTAAGCAGAAGAGTCCTAGCAATACGGCCTGGCCGTTACTACCGAATGAAACAAAAAAAAGGAGAAGAATCCGCTGTTATTTATATAGTTATAGAAGTTATTTTGATTTCATTGTGAACTCCTGAATCATCATAAAACAAACTTGCTTTGTTATACCATTTATTTTGATAAAAACGCAAAAAAGCGATTCGTAGCTCTAGCCAGCTCGGTGGTCTAGTGGTAACGGTCGTAGGGCTGTCAAAAGGCCCGTCGTTGGTTCGAATCTCACTCGGACCGCTGCCGCGCACCCCACACAAAGGATCAACTATCCTTTTTATGTGGGTACACTAATCACAGCTCCCCGTTCGCATGACTAACAACCTTGATATGGGTGGGTACACTCAGCCACAGAAAGAGCCGAAGCACATTAGTGCTCTGGTTAGGCCTTGACCCCACAGGGGTCCACCTAAGAAGAAGAAAAAGTTCTAGCGTCTTTGCTCAAACCAATAATAATCTGTTCACGAAATTCTTCGGAATGCTTGTTTTTACACTGTCATGTGTGAGGAGTTTTAGTAAAATATTTTCTTTGCCTCAAGTGTTACCATTGCTGAAGTTTAAGCATCCAATTGACTGCTCCGGTAGCTTTGCTAGTGTTCAACATACTTTATTTCACTCTGCTTCCCTTCACTCTACTAGCAATTTTCATAACACGCTTTCCCTGAAACATTTTGTGCTATCAACTGCCACAAATTGTGGCACAATGGTGGTCTGTCGTGCGTCGTAAAACACGTTTCTGCCGGCCTGTTGTAATTCAATCCCGATGCATTTAATTTAATCAAATAATTCAGGATTCCTTAAGAAAAAAAAAATTAACGGCACCGCATTAAGACCATTCATATTTCAATCCACGCTTTAGCCAATTGCCTTACCGTTTCATTATTTTGCAGCGCGTTTCGTGTTTATAGTTTCATTTTTTTCTTTCACCTTCAGCAAGGAGGGAGGGAGGTTGCACATGAGCGAGAGAGAGAGAGAGGGGGGGGGGTAAAATATAACAGCGGCGATAATTATTATTATCCCACCCGGTGGCAACACACAGTGCCCCACGCAGCCACCACGTATGCAAATCAACCCTAACGAGCGGGAGAGATAGAGAGCAGAAGGTGCAGTGAAGTCGTCTCGAGTGTGTGTTGTGACAATAATGATAAGCCTGATAGTTTGCTAAATGGCCGTGCTAAAGTGGCTACATAAATTAGAGCCCCATCGAGCGTACCGGCCCGGCTTCCCTTCTCTCCCTCTCCACCATTCAATGACGGCGGGCACGAGAGTCGCATTCGCACCGGGCCGATTCTTTAATGTGTCACCAAGAGCTTTACGATACGACAGTATACGCAGCAGGGCACTGCAGGTTGCTTTCTCTCTCTCTGTCTCTCTCTCTCTCTGCGTGTACTTCTCGTTTTATGCTTCTTTTGCACAGCCGGGTGCGTATATTATAACTGAGATGCAGACGAGGGCTTTTTGAAGCCAATCGTCTTCACCAACCGTTCCGGGCTGGTTGTGCCCGAAGAAAAGAAGCCAACGCGACTGTGCGGAGGCGACCCACTCAGATTTTTCTCGTTAAGACGGTGCCCGGATTAATTTACCCGTCGCTTCACGGAGCAGTCGCGAGGGTGTGCGCTCTTAATCGAATCGTTGAAGGTATCGATAATGCTACCATCGGATCGGTTTCGGTGTAATTATCAACGGACGGCAATGGAGGGAGAGAGAGAGAGAGAGAATGTCCCGTTAAGATGCAACACCTGTGAGTGCAGCAGCAGCATCTCCCCCGCATGATTGCCAAAAGGGAGGAGAAAAGGGAGATGGGACGGAAGGGTAGGAGATTTGTCGCGCCGAGCGGGCACCCGTCTCGGGCAATAAAATCTTGCAGCAATTTAATTAAAGATTAAAGTAAAATCCCACGCCCGGTTTTTTTTTCTACTCCCCTCTCCTGCTGTCTATAGATGCTGCACTGCCTCCCAGCCATTAAGCACACGGCAGGGGCAATGAGGTGTAACTGTTGTTTAACGAGCGATTTTTTTTTATTAATTAAGCTAATATAGATAAGCCCCATATACACACATTCTCCAATGGGGGGGGGATGCAATGCCGCTACAAATCACGCTGTGAGAGTAAAACAAGTCGTTTGCAGCGATCGGAAACAGGTCGTTGCTTAATTCTATAAATAAGCAAGCCTTGGAGGGATCAGCGCCAGCAACAGGACCTTGGTGTGACTCTATGAAACATCACCATTCTTTCGCGAACATTAGCATTGTATAATGGTTTGAGTAAATAGTATGCTAGGTTTCACTTATAAGACAAACAAGGACAATCATGTACCCTATATGTCTCAAAGAAATTGTATTTGGAGTTAGTATTATCCTGCTTGGAGTTTAATTTGATTCTTTTTTCCCTTCATTGTGAGCCGTGGACAGAGCTAGAGTTAAAAGCATACAGAGAAGATGCTGTAAAATCTCCACTTAATCGAATGATACAGGGGTTTACAGTAAAGTTAAGACAAGCAATTAAATTTTTAATACTGGCCACTGATTTCTTCGAGCCGGTTTCTGGAAGTCATATGTGTATATCGCCACGTTGAACCACTTTATTGAAAAGAGAGGTTGTTTTAACGGGGGTACAGGCATTCTTTTGCCATTTATTTGCGTTACAACAAAAAAAAACAATTCCATCAGTCACACAAGCAAAAAAATGCTAAGAAGAAATAAAAAAGTTTTTTATTTTTAGTTCGGGTTCGTCGCTTTCATCACAGCGTGCAACCGTACTTCCGGGGCACATCCATTGTTCTGACGCGCCAACATCTATTTTCAATTTTCGGCACCTTTTTCTCCGATACACACAGCGCCCTTTCCCGCAGGATATTCACAAACGGGCGCTGCAAAACAAATCACCACCATCAAAGGAAACTGCACCGCTGATTGGGAAGCTGTTTTTAATTTTTTTTTTCGCTGCGTTCCTTTTTCTCTCGCGTACGCCCCGAAGTGTGTGTGTGTGCGAGATAAGAGGTGCGAAAAGAGGCGACGAAACTAAGGACAAGGAGCTACCAAGCGCACACAACACTGGTTTTTAGCGCACACGCACGAGAAGGAGAAAAATAGCAGGCGACGAACCCTGTGTTCAATTTATGTTAATAACAACTTTGTTACACAAATTACCATTTCATTAAAGACTTGGTGGTGCACTGATTGGGGGAGGGGGGGGGGAGGGTTGTTGGTGCCTCCTTATTTCATGTTTTGTTCCGCTTCGTCCCATCCCACCCCTTACCCCAACTCCCGGGCCCTGGGAGAATGTGGACGAGGGAATCCGATTTGTCACCTGCAGAAAAGGAGAAGGGATTGTGTGTGTGTGTGTGTCTTCCACGCTCTTTCCGCTCGATTATTTATCTTCTTCTTTTGTCGATGGCCACTTGCTGCTTCTTCTACAGGTGTTTTCTTTGCGGCTTGAACGCTGTTGTTCCCTTCGCTGGCTGGAATTAAACAACCCAAGGAAGGCGTACGCGCGCGCGCGTCTTCTCTCCGATGTATCCTTGATGCTGCCGTGCACAGGTGTTGCTGTGTGCCCTTTTGTTGTGCTGGGTGGGAAAAAAGGGGGGAATGGGGGAAACCCCGCACCCCTCCACACCATCATACAGCTGCAACTCTTGCCGGCTGTAGTGACGGAAAGAAATGGAATAATTATAGACATTTATTATCAATTTGTGTGTACATTAACTGCAACACTTCTCGCGCTCGCTCGCTCACACACATACACAAGATCTCAGCTTCGGGCTGGGTCCCACATCTCGTGCTGCACTCGTTGCCACCTCGTTTAGAAATTGTGTCCTCGTCTTTATCCGGGCCGGCGCTTTAGCATCTTCATTCGCTCCGTGCGTCCAATTCGTTCGCCCTATTCGCCTGGCACGCAGGAAAAGAAGGAACTGCAGTGCTCTTTCTCGTACGCGCTTCGTTGCAATCCGGGGACCGCAAGAACAAAACAAAATAATAATAATGGAACAGTCGAATTGTGTGAGCGCATCATCATCATCCTTCCCGATGCACGCCACTTTGTGATTCGTTTTCTTTCCTCCTTTTTGTGCTTTTTTTTTTTCGTTTGCTTGGTGTGCAGTGTTTGGTTGCAGCACAACTCGGTTTGATGATTCGTAATTCGTCATTCATCAATCCGTTCCAGTGTGTGTGTGTGTGAGTGCCCCGCTCGGGCGGGGATTGATGAATCATGCGATTTTTCTCGTCCGTTGTCCGGGACGGAGGGAGGGAAAGGAAAGTTGGTGGTGACTGGGGGGGGGGAAGAAAAATCGATTTAACTTTAGCAAAAGCACCCCGGAAGTGGAGAGGGCGGGAGGGGGTATTATTAAAGCACTTTTTCTTTGCGTCGCTGCAGTTTCTCTTTCGCTAGCTTTTTTTTGCATTATGAGTTTTTATTATCCAAGTACAACAAGATTGCATTATCCTGCTGACGGAAGGGAGAAGAAAACCCCTGCGCCAGCCCCAGCGTAGGACAACTAAATTAATGAACGCAAAAGTTTTAGCGGTTAGTTGGGTGTAAGTGAGTGAGTTGAGTAATGAGTGAGCGGTTAGTGATGTTTGAAGTGTTTTTTTTTTTGTTGCTTAACTGCAATTTGTAGCTACCGCTTGTTGGTTTAATTTCATTTCGTCCTTCCATTTAGCGGGGAAAAAAAAGAAGCGCGAAGTAAGCTGTAATTTAGGCGGTGGCTGTCTGGGCTTTAACGCTTATCCCTCTTTCTGCGGTGTAAATCAAATCGAACGGACGTGCGCTTCACATACGCCTTTAAAAAAACAGGGTGAAGAACGAGAAGGGGGGGGGGAGGGAGGGGGAGGGAAGTGTTTTTATTTTTATAATTTTCTTCAAAAAACGCAACAAAAGAGATAATGCGTACGGCCCCTCCCCCCCCCCCCCCCCCCCCTCCAGTGTTGCAAGTTTTTTTTTGTTATTCTCTTAAACCGATGTATCTCTTCAACCCACTTTTGATCCTTTCCCACGTAAGCGCCTTTTCAATACATTCGTAAGAAAGGAAATGGGGGGGGGATGGGGGGAGGGGAAAGGAGAAAAAGGTGATGCCTCCGGAATTACTTTTAGTTCGTCTTTATCTGCAACGGGCGCTTTGAAATTTGCAACATTTAACAAAGAACTTGCGAGAAAGTACGCAAGCGACGAACCCGTGTTTTTTTTATATTCCTTCCCTTTCCTCTCCTAGCAGCAGTTGCATTTCCTACACCATGTGTTTTTGTACATATATATGCGTGTGTGTGTGTGTGTGTGTGTGGCGAAGGCGTATAGAATCGGGTACGGGAAAGGAACCCCACCGACTGACGTGGGAAAGTGATGACGACTCGTTTTCAATTATGTTTCTGATGGTAAAACGTGTGGCACAACAAAAAAAAGAGATTGAACATGAGTTGAATGAATTCGTTTTGCCCAACTGCTGCAATCGATTGGAGGGGGGGGGGGCAAAGTGCGAAGGGATGTACTCCTTTTAAATCCATTCTGGCGTGTTGCGCGACGACCTTGTCGCGCTCTGGTATGAATGAATATTTTCGATTCTCTCCGACTGAATGCCCGATTTTCGTACGCTTTATTGCGAGCCGTTCACCTTCTCCGCGCATTGGCGTGTTTGTTGGGCTGCTAGCTTAAAGAGAGGGCAGTAAATGAATGCAGCAAGAAGTGAGCGGTGCTGCAACTTCAAGTGCGAAAATCCACGTTGCTTTTGCCGCGCAGATGAAGACGCATGGGATTACATTTATTATTTCACACCATCATTCTTGAGTCGTCGTGTTGCGCTGCTGTTGAGAGGTCGCGGTCTCAGTTTGATCCCCGATCTATCTACCGATCGTAAAGGATGAAGTCGCTCTTACCTCTATGCTGATCCGCACTTCGCTCGCCGCCTCAAAACCCGCGCAACACTTCACACAAAGCACCTACAAGACGGGGCGGGGGTAGGGCGTTCTGGTATGTGATACACTGTGGAGGTGAACATTGAATGAACCGGAGGAGCTTGCTTTTGTCGCTCTCTAGGCGCTTTGTTATTGTATCAAACCCGCGGTACATTCAATTCCAGTAGCAGCCCGTCCAGCAACAGAAAGAGAAGGGGGTTCGTCGCTTGCAGTCTTTCTTCCGTCCGCTTTTCCAACCGGCATTCACAACGGGCTTTCCTTCGCGTTGTGTCCTGCGCGCCTGCTGCGATTGAAAATTATCTACCATGATGAGTTGCAAAAAGGACCGTAATTATCATCATCATGTGCGGTTTTGTGAAATCACCTGCCTTTTACTCTCTTTTCGTACCTTGCCCCACGAATGCATCCTCCGGCACTGATTTATGCGCTCTCCCTCTCTGTGTCTTTCTCGCCCTCCCTCCTACCTGTACCCTTTTTTATCCTCCCCATTGCATCGGGTGCACTGCAGAGCGAAGAAAAAAGTCGCAGGTTGGTGGTGGGAAATGTACGGCTGCAATGGTATGTGCCGCCTTACAATCGTACGCGCTTGTCCTTTACAATATTACGCGACGTCATGTGGTGTGGCGCGCCGCCACCCGGTAATGATGGCGTGTGTGGTTCAGGTGGTGGAAATCGTACCGCGGTTCAGCTGCTGCCGCATCAACTCATTTAATATCCATTTGCGCACATTTCCTTCCTGTGAGAGTGTTGTTGGTTTTTTTTTTGTTATGTATCAACTTATCAGGATAAGCACCTTTGAAAGAATCGCTAGGTAAGGTGAAAAACTGCTACAAAGTTGATTTTTATATTGTTTTTTTCTAAATACAGCAAACCGATAATATTTTTTATAATAACGTTTAGTCAATATAATGACACGACGCTCCAAAAACAGCTCGTAGTTGCAATTGAACTTCATTTAAAACAAAAACTCCCATACAATGCCTCCATTTTGCATTTCACTTAACTCATATAAAATAAACATTGGTGAATTTAAAATCCAGACTTCTTGTAAACGGCAGTATTTCGCATGATTCGTCCTGTTTAAGTAAGGTTTTAAAAGATATTTAAGTTTCAGAATCAAACAATATATTGCGCTGACGCTGACAGTAGTGAAACAGGCGGTACACTGCTCAATAGTCGTCTTAAAATGGATTGTAGTGTTTTCGTCTTCCCTTGCAAGAGGCCTCAGAAATGTTTAAAACAGAAAAAAAAAATCCCCCCCAAAAAAAAACCGTTAATTTGTTGCGCACTGCGCTAAACGTATTAGCGCAAACGGAAGACTGTAAGCGACGAACCCAGCCATTTTTTCACCCGGTGGCAGCAAACGATGGAAATAGCAGTGACCGCAGCAAACGAGCGGGGTGTGTAGCGTGAGAAACTTATCTGTGTGGAGAAAGGTGTGTATTGTGGTGGACGCATAAAAATACGCATAAAAATATTTTCCATTACTTTACGAGCTTTCGGGTCAAAAGTGCTTTTGTTTCGTACCGTTGAAAGCTTGGTGCGGCTACCACGTTTCAGGGCAATGCATGTAAAATCAGGATGAAGCTATTCACAATTCATTTTCCTGCTGCTGCCTGCCTGCCTGCAAGTGGAGCTTAGCCCTGCCGTCTTGCAGCAGTTGCGAAACAGCAGCAAGAAACGGTAAGCAATTTAAATGTGGCAAGCTTAAAAATTATGTGCAACGCGTGAAGAGTGCAATTTGGTTTCGGACCCCCACCCGCGCTCTCCCCGACAATGCGCTCCGTTCACAATCCAATCAACCATAATCCAGCGGCTTCCGAAATGGTGATTAGCAGCAGCAGCGGGCACAACCGAAGCCACGGGATATTTATGCACACGTCACTTAAAAAAAAAAAAAACGCGCACCCTCAGCTGCTCGCCGGATGCGCCAACCCGTCGTCGTCTGCCTATTTTGCGTTAAATGATTTTCTACCACCTTTTTATGCATCGCTGATGTGCACTTCTCCCCGAAGCAAGAATAATGGTATGCTTTTTCTTGTTTTGCTGTCGAAAACCCCAAACGTACGGTTCAGCACAGCGCAACGTTCGTTCTCGCTCCGTTACTACAGCTCAACTCGTAAAACACACCGTGACACACCGAGGCATGTGGAGGAGGGGAAGTGGGGGAGTGGGGGCTACTCGTTCACGACGGGGAGTGATGCATTTTTCTGACGAATATTAAATTATTTAACAATTTTACGAGACACCTTCCCACCTCCACCAGACGATGGCCGTTCCAAATACCTAACCCCCTTCCCTTCACCTGCGGCGGTCGTCACACACTACTTTTGCCCTTACTGCATGCTGCAGGCTGTGTGTATGTATATATATATAGAGACACGGTAGAGAAGGTTGAGATTTTAACAGCCGTTAAAAAAAAACAGGAAAAAATTCGAAACAAAACAAATTTTACGATCACGCGCGAGGTAAAAATAGGCCTGCTCGCCATTCTCGTAACGTTTACCGGGATTATTAGGTTTCGTTACGTGCCTGTGTTGTGCCACCCATCCCCCACCCGCTTTGGTGGAGGAAGAGGAGGATAGAGAGCGAGTGAAACGGGTCCATATCCCGCCGCTGTAAATGCGTTGTGGGGACGGTTGCAGCTAAACGAAAGCAATAAACCGAACCCAGAACAATACGTCTCTCTCGCGCTGCATTCTGTGCGTGCTGTGTTTTTGAGATGGAGGGGAGGGGGGGGGCGGGTGGTCTTAGCCTCATACCTCATTAAAGCTGTGTTCTGCCGCCGCTGTTGCAGAGGGCGAGAGCGCACTTTATGATAATTTTTAAATTTAAATTAGTTTTGCATCGGCACCATAATTACTTCATAAATAAATATCGTGCGAGCTTCTTGTGTGTGTCTGTCCCTCTCCCCTCAGGGCTATTTAGGTGTAGTACGCGAGCGTGTGTTGTGTTGGGGTCCTTCTGTGCCTTTGTTTTGCTTTTGGAACCATACTTCCATATATGACCCACTACGTTACGTACTGTAACATCGTTTGACATTACCATATCCCTTCCGGACGTACGTGTGTGCGTGTATGTTTGGTCTTTGCACCCGCTGGGTACCCTCGAGGATAGAAGGGAAAAGGATACACACGCCGGCTAGAGAAGAGCACAGAAGAGGTTCGTCGTCTGCACGCGGTTGCATCTATTTATTGCTTATGGACGCAACGGTAACAGATTTATAAAAGCAGTTCGCACCGGCACGAATCGCCTCAAACAGCTACCAGCAGCGTAACGCATCGCAGTGTTTGTGTGTGTTGCTAGCTTTTGCAGCTTCCGGTCAGTAAATAGACGCAGTAACCTTACCGTCTGTAGATGCTACCAGTGCTACCAGGGTCGTGGAAATCGAAAGCTCGAAAACAAAGCGACTCGATTAACAGTGTGGTGACTTTCTCACTTCGTTCAGCTTTGATCGTGTTGATTAATTGTTAGCTCCGACTCGCTGTACGGATTTATCGCTCCAACGTGTTTGTGTATGACAGGTTTATCTTGCAAACACCCGTCCCCATCCTTCCCCAACGTTCCATGTCGGTGATAAAAGAAAACAAAAATAACCTTGTTGCTGCCGTTTTGTTGTTACCCCGGGAAGTGTTGCAGCTAGGCATGGAATTTCGTTCCGAACCTCTACTAAGTTCGTTCCATTCCTGTTGCACCTACATGAAGGATGTCCCACGTAAAGCTCTAGTGTTGATGATCGCGAGAAAGTGTTAGTGGAAAAAAATGATGTTCTCGTTTTGTGCCAATAATGTGCAAATGTTAAACGTGAAGAGTTTGTTTAATTTTTTTTTTATTTAAAAATGAAAACAACAGATTGTAATAAAAATGTGTACCACTCTTTACGTCCACTATACAATAATTGATATAATATATAATAATTGTTCCGTTTATTTTCTGGTCCGCAAAAACAAAACGAAACATATCCGTCACCAGCTACAATGTTCAATCTCTACCACTCTCTCTTTGTCATTTTTGCAACAAAATAGTTCTTTCATTTGCTGCTGCAAGCAGGATGCTAAATGCGAAACAGCGAAGGTTAATTAAATGGTAAATGGTAATAAATCAAACTTTGCTTTTTCTCCCCTTCCGTGCAGGTTGTACTCTCGGCTTGCTCCTCGTACTTCCAGACGCTGTTTCTCGACCATCCGGCCCGGCACCCGATCGTCATACTGAAGGACGTCCGTTTTGCCGAGCTGCGCACGCTGATTGAATTCATGTACAAGGGCGAGGTAAATGTCGAGTACTGTCAGCTTTCGGCTCTGCTAAAAACGGCAAAATCGCTCAAGGTAAGGACGTCCCGATGGAGCACCCCGCCTCCCTTAGTCGTAACCCCTCCCCCCGCACAGTATTACTGAACCGCTCGCGCTCGTCTGTTTTATTTTCGATCAAATGGTAACGCACAGGTCAAAGGTCTGACGGAGATGACAAATCAGAGCAGTCCGCTGACGGAGCCGAAACTAGAACCGGAGCGACTGAGACCGCACAGCAGCAGCAGCAGCAGCCACGGTGCCCATGGAGGCGGTGTCGGAACCAGCGGTGGAGTAGGCGGCAACAGTAGCAGTGTCGGTGCGCTGGCCGCCACGGAGGCCATCCTGCCGACCAACCTGTCGACGACGTTCCCGACGGCGGGCAGTGGCGGCGGCGGTGGCAGTGGCACCTATCTCACCTCAACGACCAGCGTTAGCGCGTCGGCAACGACGACGACGACGTCCACGGCGGCAGAGACGACAGCGGCGACGACCTCCTCCACGACCAACACCACCAGCAGCAGCAGCAGTAGTGTTAGTACGAGCGAACCGGACGGTGGTACTGGACGGTCTGCGATCTCGCCCTCCTCCCATCATCAACAGCATCACCAGCAACAGCAGCAACAACACTCGCATCACCATCACTATACGACGCAGCAGCAGCAGCAGCAACGTTTGAGTTCCTCCGGCTTTGGCAGTGTCGCCAGTGTCACCTCAGCAAGCACCCATAGTAGCGGCAGTGGCAGCAGTTGCAACACGACTGCTACCACCGCCATCCACGTCACGGATCTGTCCATCTCGCTCGGGAAGGATACGACGGACGGCAAGGAGACGACGGCGCGGGGCAAGCTGTCGCCCACCTCCGAAGCGGTAGCGTCGATCGCGCAACCGAGCACCACTACCACGCCCCTCTCACTCACCCGGAAGCATCGCGACACGGTTGGAGCGATCATCTCACCCACGAACACCACCACCACCGCCACAGCCTTATCCTCAGCGGGGGCTGCCGTTACATCGTCGGCAGCACTGCACGGTGGTGGTGTCGCTAAGACATCATCGAGTTCCTCCTTCACCTCGGTAGCGGCCCTGGCAGCGGGAATGCCGAGTTCCTCCTCAGCGACGGCACTCAGCAGCAGCAGCAACACGACCACCGTCATCCAGAGTGCGAGCGAGCTGGCCGCTTCTGCAGTCGGAAGTGACGACACTAGCGCCACCACGCACGACAACCAAGAGGGTACGAACGACCATCGGCATCACGAACGGCGGGAAGATCAGGATGAAGGACGACGGGGTATTACCCCTACTGCACCGTGCGGGGAGGAGGAAGTGGGCACGGCCACGAGCAGCAGCAGTGATAAGGCAGGCGCCAACCAAAGTGCTCCGGCGGAACGAGGAACGAGGCTAGGGACGCCACCACCAGCTGCCGACAGTGGTGCGGATACGGAAGACGACGGCGATCGGCGGCAACGAAGACGGCACGACGACCTACACGACGAAGCCGACGAATGCGAGGTAACGGCAGCGGCCGCATGTTCCACCACCGTTGAAAGGCCATCCTCGTCACCGGCGAAGCAGGAAAGCAGCTTCACCACGGTCGCTTCCCTCATCGCGGACAGCAGTGGGGCGGCAGGGTCGAGCCCTCCGGCCGGCCGACGACGCAGCGCATCGCGCAGTCCGCTCGGCAGCGACCTGCTGGACGAGGTGCGGCGGCCGGCAAGCAGCAGCAGCAGTGCGCTGGTGGGAACCGATCTGCGCACGGATGAGTATCACCATCACGCACATCATCATCATGCACTGCTGCTGCGGGATGTGTCGATGGCGGCGGCAGACTACGACGATGAAGATGAGGACGACGAGGACGAGGGGGACGACGTGGACGATGGGGCGACCGAGTTGCTGCTAGCAACAGCGGCAGCAGTGGCACAGGTAAGAGAAAGGGCCAGCCCATGGTGAACAAGTTAGCTTGCCTTCTGCACAATACAAAGCAATGACAACAAATAAAGAATATTTGGTTGCCAGTTCGGCGAAGAACTGTTCAAGCAACACATAACATTTTGTCATGTGTATTGCATAATAATAATACTTTAGGCACAGGCTTCTAAACGCTTGGTAGCTCTATCGAGAAAATCTTTTCCACGCATAAAATTATTTGTACGACAACCCGATAAGCTTTAAGCGTTTCCCCAGCAACTCGCCTGTATGGCACGAATATCCTGACATTTCTCTCCTTTCAATTTCTTTCATCTAGCAGGTTGCTCGGGAGGCACGCGATGAAGCAGCGGATATTGGTACCAGCGAGGAAAGTGCAGAACACCGGCGGCGTCGACGCCCTCTGACGGCAAACGAGGACGCGGACGAAACGGACGAGCATCAGCGAATGGCGTCCGGGCGGGCAGACGATGAGGTGGCACCGGATGAGGTGGATGACGACGACGATGACGACGATGACGATGACGAGGAAGAGGGAGGCGGCGGTGGTGGTGGTGGTGATGACGGTCCGCACGATCTGCATATCGGCAGTGCGGGCTGCACGGGCAGCGCCGGAAGCGGGGGCACTAGCGGTACCCTGCTCGGCCACAGCCGCCACCATCATCTGCTGCATCTGTCCGCCCACCATCACCCGCACCAGCAGCTGCAGCAGCATCTGCACCAGCACCAGCAGCAGCTGGTGGCGGCCGAGTTACTGCGCACGGCGGAACAGCAGCACCAGCAGGCACGGCAACGACAGCAGCAGCAGCCCCGCCGGCGTCGCTCGTCGGAAGATGGACCAACCCGACAGGGTAGCAGCGCGACTAACAATAACAACAGCAGCAGCAACTACAACAACAACTCGGATGACGACTATCAGCCACCGATGAAAATTAAGAATGAAGTCGGTAAGTGTCTGTCTCACTCCCTAACGCTCCGTCTCTCTCTCTCTCTCTCTCTCTCTCTCACTTTGATCGTTCGGAAACCTTTCTAAATTCCGTCATCCAAATACCTGTTGCAGATTTTTCGGCGTTTTCCGGTCTGAACATGACGATCAATGCGTCCAGCACGAACGCGAACCTGTCCGCCGCCCTCAACGCATCGGCAGCGGCCGGCCCGGGACCGATCCTGCTAGCGACGGATCTGCGGCCGGCTTCGCGCGGTGGCAACACCTCGCTCTCGGCAGCCAGTGCCGAGGCGCTGCTCGTCAGCAATGCCTCTTCCTCCTCTTCGTCTGCCGCCGCCGCCGCCGCCGCCGCGTCCTCTTCAACCGGCCAGAGTGCGGGCAAGAACGGAGAGCAGCAGCAACGTGAGCGTGGCTCACCGCAGCACCACCTATCGCAGCACCATCACCATCAGCGGGCGGCCGCAGCGACGGCGGCCGCACTGGCCGTCTTCAATGCGAGCGGTCTCTCCAGCCCCCTGTCCGAACCGATCGCGGGACCATCCGGTATCATGGGACCGGTCCAGCAAGTGCCTCTGGTAAGCAACCGAAGCGATGCGTTTCGGAGCATGCGCCTAAAAGCAGGCAATGCGCCTCAAAGTATGCAAATCTAACTTCTACTCTGCCATTCTCGCTTTCTCTCTCTCTCTCTCTCTCTCTCTCTCTCTCTCTCTCTCTCTTCTCTTTTCCTCATGCTGTGTGCTGGGTGTGTTTATATCCTGTAGTCGCTTAAGAAGGAAATCGACTGGGGCGACGACAAGTCGTCGGGCGAAAGCTCACTGGACTTCCGTCACGCGCACGACTCGGTAAGTGACCAAAACCAACCATTCTCTCTCTATCTATCTCTCTCTCTATCTCACTCTTCTTTCTCCAACCAATAATCGGCCGCAACTCAAATTATATACCCGTACAAGTGTACTTCTTTTCCTTCGTTTTCGTGTGTCCTCGTTTAGTTTTGTTTTTTTTTATTAGTTTTTGTTTTTTTTTGTGTTTTTATTCTTCGTTTATTATCGCTGTTCTCTTCTTCAAACCTTTCCTCCTTCTGCCTCATCCTCCCCGAACGTGCTGCTTCCTTCTTTTCCCGGTTTCGCTTTCTTGGTTACCCTTCCTCATCTCTCCGTATCTACCCCTTTCCGAACGTCTCCACTCCTAAACGAAAGGAAATTACGCACCGGGTTTTCAGTTTTGAAAAAGCGAACTTTCCTTTCCCTTTTCTCTCTTTCTCTCTCTCCTTCTCGTCTTTCTCTTCCTTTTTCTCTTTAGCCTGATGTGCTTAGCTGAGTGTTGTGCGTGTGTGTTTGTATGGATGTGACAGAGAAAGAGAGAGACAGAGCTACTTAAATTAAACCAACCTACAGTTGGATGTGTGTTTGTGTATGCTGTTTGTTAATACTATTATCGAGAAGCTGTTTCTTTATAACAACATACGCACACACCTAGCAAGCGTCCTGAATTGAAACTAGAATAACAAATTCAATTTAGCTTTGTATGTGTGTGTGTGTCTGTGTGTGTAGGAGAGAGAAAGAGAACTTAGAAGAAAGATTGAGGAGCCGATCAAATGAAGCGTGTTAGTGTTTTCGTTGTTATGCCTTTCTCTCGATGTTAGTATGTTGATTAAGAAATGCTGTCATATTTTACCATGATGACGATATTTCTTCCTGTGTTTGCGTGTATTCTTGTTTCTATTTCGTTTGTTATGTATGTCTCTCTCTACAGTTTATACTCGATGTGTACTAGTGTACCTGTTAACTCTGTTGGTTAATGGTCATCTTGGATGACATTATCTTTTCCCCTGTGACAGTTGATAGCTAGAGTTTGTGTGTGTGTGTGAGAGAGAGAGAGAGAGAAAATATTAAATGGAGATTTGAACGGTTGCAAAAAGTTTCTTGTCTTTAGAGGAAGACCTCCCCCACCTACACCACCCCCTCCACCCCCTCTTACCTCTTGCAGCTATTCGCTTCATGATACAAGATGGCGTCTATCTAGCCGTCTATGTGTGTTGTGTATGTGTCTGTTTGTGTTTTGTTTATTGTTTCGGTGTTTCCTTTTAACATTTCCCATTTACTTTACCCATACTCTGACTAAATAAATTTACATACCTTCATACATAAATAAGTGTTATTATATGTCAAAATATATATTTATCTATATGTATGTGCGTGTGTGTGGTGCATGTTATTTCTTGCCAAATGTGCTGGGAGGGTGCTCTCCGCAAGCATCCATAATAAAATTATGAATGCTATACGAAAGACTAGATGTTTGTAAAATTGTTGTGTCCTCGCCTTTCGTCAAATACACAAGCATACATTCATAGACACTTTTGATGAACCCAAATGAACTTACTCAGCCTGACAGCTCTTGGTGACGACGCACACTTATGCAAAACATTATGCAGAAATCTAAGAGATAAAAACCCACACACAAACACTCATATTCACGTTTGATCGTTCTTCGTTTGATTGTATCTTCTTGTGTGTGAATTGTGCGGCAGGAGAAAAGAGAAAGAGAGAAAGAGAAAGATAGGAACGACATCTGTTATGCACCATGAGAATCTTTCCTCTCCCAAAAACACACCATCACGATCACACACCCTCTGTGTTTACTCAGTTCATTAACATGTCTGTATTAGGTGTGTTTTCTTTTTGCTGAATGTTCTTCTTCTCGTTTGCTTTACTTTGTTTCTTTTAAATTGCCTTTTTTGTTATTAGGTTCTTTAAAGTTTAATTTACTTACTCATCTTTTTACCTAATTTTTATAACGATGTTGGTGTCCAGTTTTCTATTTTTTTTTTTTACTTTTGCATGACTTTTGCTCCCTTTCTGTGTTTAAACTTGCTCCCGGCGTCCATCATCGTTCCTATACTCCTTACTGTTTTTGTTTTCTTGTCGTTATAACTTGAGTGTTTCCAGGTCTTCTGTGTTTTTCTGTGTTTTATTCATTGATGTCTCTTAGTGTACGTGCGATTTCTTGTTGTTGTACTTTTGTAACTGTTGTTTCTTGTCGTCCTGTGGGTGATGCTAGTGTGTGTTTAGCTACTCATCGTCCGGTTTGTTTACTCGCTGTACGGCTTTGTGTGTACGACCAGTGCGTTTGAGTGTGTAATATGATGTACGTAGAGCAGTGGCACACACACGCACACACCTCGTTCACACGCAAATCTCCGTGCAAACTAATTAAACCATCGTTCATGTCTCGAACCATTCGCACTGAAACGATTTTGACGTTCTTGTCCCCATATCAAATATAGACACTCGAAATCGCCATGCTCCTCCCAAGCCCAGACAGTTTCATTCTGTTCTCATCTATCCTCACCTCCCTGCATCTGTCTCTTTGTAATATTAATATCGACGAATCGATTTTGTGAGTGACGGTTGAGTTCTCTTTTTTCTCTCGTTTCGAAGGTTTGAATATGCAACTGTGTGCCTGAACAAAAGCTCTTCCACTTCTATCTCTCTCTATCCCCTCACACCCTCTCTTTACTATTACCAAAAAAAAAAAGAACAACAAACCAACGGCAAAAGAAATCACTTTTTCGGGACAGTTTCTCTGCAATCCGTGTTGTCAATCGTCAAAAGTGTCAATCGTCAAACTGCATCAACCGCACCCGCTTACCCCGCGCTGGCCTGCTTTCGCAATGTTATGCCGTGCATACATTCAGGCGCATAGTTGGCGGCGGTTTGGTACCAATAGCCCAGCAGCAGCAAGGAAGCGTTTGTGGGGGAAATTAAATAATAATAAGAAAACATGGTGACATTTTCCGTCGTTTGACAGAGCACACGGTACGATGCGTCCGTGCTCTTGCCTTGTATGCACCAGTCGAAAATATTGATTCGTCCTTTATCCCTGTATTGTGGTTCTACCGACTCTGGCACTGGGCACATTCGTCGAGGCACAGAAAATCGAGGCTAAACAAAGGATGAAAAATCTCAACCGAACGTTTATGTTCGACTTGCAATGCAACTCATGTGTTACATACCGTCGCTCACCGGTAGAGTATCATAAAATCTATATCTAAACAACTTCCCAATAAGCTAAAATCGGGCGCACGAGGACCTGCCCATCTTCCTTAAAATTCGGTTCAGTTATCAGAACTGGAAGAAGCAAAGAAACGCTTAGAAGAACAGGATTACATCTTTACGAGTACACACAATTGTGCCTTCCGGTCTTCCTTTGTGTTGTGTGGCGCAAAGGGCACAGCAGGGTAGACAAAAGAGGCGTCTGAAATTGAACACCATTTTCGTTGTCGGTGCGAAATGAAGTCGCCATCGATTTCGATTCCGTCGTGTGTAGTCAGCCAGTCAGTCAGTTTACTTTCTTTTCCCATTCCCTCACCGGCAGAAACAAGAGGAGGAGATCGTTTTCCGACAGCTGCAGCTCATCGTGTAAGTCCGTCGTGTCGTCAACCACTATGTCCAGCTGTGCATCCGTGTCCCCTCTATTGTAGGGGGGGGAGGGGGGGAGTGGTAGAAGCACTCTTTTGTTCTCTGATGCACTTTCATGTTGTTTTTTTCGTGTGTCATCACATTTTCAACTAGATAAAGCGATGATGGGCCGTGCACGAACAAAAACACAAGCGCAGTGAATGGATTGCAAATGCAAACTATCTGCTCTACTTCTGCGATGGAACCGTTCTCTATCTCAATACGCACTCTAACAAACTCTCACCCTCCCTTTTTATGTAGCGGTAGCAACATGCCAGTTAAATGAAGGTCGAAACTAATCGAAGCAGAAGAGAGGACGAGAGAGCGAGACCACAGACAAAAACCCGACTCAGGCAATACCCTGATTGCCCCGAATCGGTTTCTCCATGTATTATGCATCATTTAATTAGTTTTACAAAAGTTTTCCATTTGTGTCCTGCCATTGCACTGTGTGTGTGTGTGTGTGTGTGTGCGCATGTGTTGCGAGGCGCCCGCCGTAACGGGCAAATCTTTAAATATTAATACACGCTCGTTGCACTTTTCCGTTGTGGCGCGACGTATCGCACATGCAATAGCGCGAGTGTTAGAAGAAGAGAAAGGAAGAGATGCAGTACCACGGAGCACGTCATGTTTGCCATCACTGATTACACACCGCTCGCTATAGTTTTCCCCTGATTTAGAAGCTTTTTTCCATCGAAAAGCACAGGAGGTTCGGAAGATTGTAGAAAAAAATAATTCATAAAGAGCACACGAGAGAGACACGCAGAGCAACAAAATGAGTTTCAAGCAGAAAGGCGGGAAGCAATGTAAAACGACACGAGGAATGTTCTGTTCGTTCACCCGGTTAAAGCTTTCGGTTAGGAACAAATTGAACCATTTTCGAGTGTGCGACAGCGAATCGATTTATTCCCTGTTTTATTTGTTTGCCTCCACGGGAATCGGATTGGCGCATTAACAGATGACGCTTGTAAATTGATTGCGAATGTATCTTTACGCTCTCCATAAGTGGTGTGAACAAGTTTGATTGTGAGGCATTTTGGCAACTACATTGCCTAATTTAAGGCGTTTGAAAGCGTTTTGAACTTTTTGCTTGCATAAATTGAGGCGCCGGAGTGGTGTACTACCATATGTTCTAATACTCTCTCAAAGGCACATACGATAGTTTACGAGGAAAACAACTGGTGCAATAGTGATGACAAGCTATTGAGCGATTTTTATTTGCGCCTGAAAGTATGCAAAAGGGGTTTCTATTGCATGCATGCAATAGAAATAGGCAGTTGATCATTCTGTTAGTTTCGTTTAATCGGTATAATACGATACGATATCGCACTGTGTATTAATCTGTTTTCGCTAAATTTGTTACGATTATAACACAGAAAGAATAAGAATGATACTATCTTACCTTTTTCAAATAATGGAAACATAATGTGAACCATTCTAATGCACAGTATATATACAATATTAAGAATTAATTATGTTCACAAACAAAACAAGCACTATTCCAGCCGTCAGTTTAAATATGCAATTTCATAACACGAAACGCACAACTACGCAGGAACTGAGAATGCATACTTTAAGTTACATTAGAATCTAGTGAGGGATTTGTCTAAGCTGGCTAGCAAAGATCATAGCCAAGGCAATCACTGAATAGATTTTCATCAAAATGTTGCTGCCCGATTCATTTCCCGATGCATACTTCTAAACTAGAGACATTAGGAGAGAGACATAGACTAAAAAAGCATACATTTAGGCGTAAATGTAAACATAACTTTAATGGCCTTTAATTCGGTTTTATTCGACAAAATCACCTACGGACAGCAATTAGATGTTTTTTGTTTGTGGCTCAAAGCGAATTAACACTAATTCATAATGTACACCCGAAGGTATGCAACTCGCTCTACTTTTTCTCTTTTTTAGCATTTTTTTTTTTAAATCCTTCCATGTTGATTATCCATCGCGGTGCCAGATGCTTTCAGGCAAGGCCGTTGGTGATACTGGATGGTTTTTGTAGGGTGTACGTCGACCCCATTTGCAGTTATATATTCACACCAACACACATGCACACACACACACTACGGGAGCCAGCCGGTCTAACACGCGACAATGACATTAGCGTGCTCGTGAAGGGGGACCGTTTGCCGTACCGACCTACCCTAAGCGAAAAAGCAATGTTCCCTGTGAGCCCCACATACACACGAAGCATTGAACCTAGAGTAGACACGAATTGTGTTTGCTTTTTCGTGTGTGTGGCGTAGTCCCCGGTTCGGGGTTCGATTTCGAAACGATTATGTAGCAGTGAGGTGAACGGTGTTGTCAATCGATATGGCGCGTGTTAGCTGCCTTACTTCTGTTTGTCTCATATTCTCCAACCAAACGCGCCCCCCTTTCCTCCTTTGTTCGGGGTATGATGGATTTGATGACGAATAGTTTTGCCTAGCGGTGAAGTGTGTGTGTGTGTCAACTGGCAAACTTTTTTCTGTAATTCCACTGAGAAAATGATATGTTTTGTTTATTATGAATGAATTACAAAAAAAAAAATATTTCCTAATAAACTAAACCAACACAAACACGCGCCTTCCGTAGATGAGTGTGTTTTGGATTGTTGTACTGTTTCTAAACAATCGATAGTGCTGCACACTTCCCACCCAAAATATTTCCTCTTAATGCACGCTACTGCTGCTGTGTCATCTCCAAACAGAGCAAACGCACCACATTCATTGTGTATCGATTTCGACGTACTGCGCGCTATCCCTCCATCTCGTCTGCTGCCCTACATAATGGACTCGATACTCTTCCTCTCCGTCACACACACACACACACATACACACCGAGACAGATTGGTCCCTTTTTCTGCCACTACCACTACTGCTACTACTGCTGCTGCTGCTGTCATACGTCATATTGGCGACAAACGTCGTCCATGGCTTATTACGATTTCTAGCTCCTGAGCTATGTGTGTTTGCTTTTGAGTATGTTTTTTTTTTGTCATTCCTTTATACGTTTGCGAGTAGGCTGTTTCGGATGATTTCATTTCGAGCAGGTATGATAAAAAAGTACAGCGAAGGGTGGTGGAGAATTGGAATGCTAGGTGGTGAGAGGGGTCGGAGCAAACAATTCTCTAATCGGCTTCTTTCACCTGGTTTCACGCTTTCCCCACTCTCTTTCACGCTCTCTCTCTCTCTCTCTCTCTCTCTCTCTCTCTCTCTCTCTCTCTCTCGCGCTCGCGTTGATTGTAGTCTTCATTTTCATTGGCCCCCATCTACATCCCTCACTTTCCTCGCTCGGGCTACACTCTATCGATGTCGCACTGTTTAGCCGACTGTGTGCGAACCGGTTTCCTCGTGTACGGTTCAAATTGAGCTTATTGTTTCTCCTGTTTTATCCTATTTTGGCACTGGTTTTTGTGTCGATGGTGATGAAACGGAGGTTTGGTGGCCATGGGGATGGGGAAGGAACTGTGAAGGGGCTTCCTTTTTTTTGTGTGCCATATGACCTCATATTGATAGTATATGTTCAACGTTTCAATTTTTCTATACCCACACTCGGGGGAAATGGGAAAAGCAAAACACACGCAACACGCAGCTTGGCCGATGGACGACCGAATTACGTGACCACCAGACGGGACGGATCGATATAATACAAACTCCCCGTTCTCTCCCCTACCCCGTACCCTCTTTCCCTTTCCCGTTTCCATGATGAATGGTGTGTGACGTATGGCTTTGTTGTCGATTTCTTTTCTGCTATTGTATGTTAGCATTGCGGCATATATGGTGAACGGTGCGGGGGGACTTAAGGCAAGGAGGAGGAGGAGGAGGAGTGAATGAATTTGAAAAACAGGATGGGGTCATACTTTCGGTAATAAAAAGGAAACACGACGATGTGCCACCGTCAGGTGACAAACCTAAGCGGTTTTATGCCGGTTTCGGGCAAAAGAAAAATGACGAAAGCTCTCTCTGCTTTGTTCCACAGTTTTTGTTGCATTATGTTCTGCAATTTAGATCACATAGAGTGTCGCATGTTTCTCGTGCTAAAAATAAAACAAAAACGAAATCGTAAAACACCTGGCGGCTCCATCATCAGACTCCGTACGGTACCAGGCGTCTCCATTGGCTTTCATGATCGTCAAATATGGAAAAGATCTACCAACTTTCTTTCTCTTCTTAAACTGATTCTTCTTTTTCTTCACTGTAAGAAAAGTGATCGTATCTTCTGGTCAGCTCCCCCCTCCCCCCCTCTTGCCAAGCGAACGTTTTCGTATTCTCTCGTGTTTTCTTTTTGTCTAACAGGTTTGGTTTGAAGTGTTTTGTCTTTTGTGTTCGATGTTTACGATGTTTTCGGTGTGTGTCTTGTGTACATAGTACTCTCTTTCTCTCTTTCTTTCTCTTGTCTCTTTCTCACTTCTCTATTTCTCGATGTGTTTACATTCTCGATGTGTGGTTTTTTGAATATATATCTATTTGTCGATGTGTAAATGTTTGTTGTGTTTTTATTTTGTGCTCTCAAAGCCAAATTTCTTTGTGTGGTTTGTATCGTTTCGTCATTTGTTTGTACTTCACTGTCGGTGTTTTTGTTTTTTTTCTCTCTCTTTTTCCTGTTACTGCTTTTTCTCAAGTTTCCACGTCAAGGCATTGTTTGCATTTGTTTCATGTGATTATTCCTTAGTTTATAAACTTTACTACCTACGAATATTTATTGATTTGTTTATTACGGGTTGCTTTCCCTTAATTGGTTCTCATTCATTTTTCGATCATTTAACAATAAAGTAATCCAAAAAAAATGTTTCACTTTACCCTATTAATTCTTATTAACATATTTGTTTTTCCATTTTTTTTATTTCTGCATTCCTCTGTCGCGTTTCGCTCGTAGTTGTAAACATTTTTTTTTGTTATAATTTATATTCTTAGTTTCTCCATTTTTTCCTTGTCTGTGGATATTTCACGTGCGTTTTGTGTGTATATGCTACACGGCTGCGCAAACTTACACAATCAAGATATATAGTGCATTTTTCTTTCTCGTTCTCTATCAGTGCATTCACTGTCCATTTATGTTTTAGTCATTTCAGTTATTGTTTTAGTTATTTATATGGTTACGTTTATACTGCGTTTTCAGTTTCATATTGATTAATTGTCAAGAAGTTGATCTACGTTTTTTGAACATGGCTGTGCTAAATATATATATTTATTCTATATAGATAATCGATACCAAACAAACAAACAAAAACAAACCAAAATAACTCACCTTTCGGACTTCAAAAACAGAAAATTTAAAATACACAAAAAATTATTATACTCACATTAAAAAAAAAACTACCCCATCTAGCAAGTTGCTAAATTCAAATCAAACCTCAAAATTTCTATTTTACACGGTTCACTCTTAGTATTTGTGTATGTTTCGTTATCAACTTGTTTTTTTTTATATACTGCGCATTTTAAAAAACTATTTCATATATATATTCTCACCTTTCCTTCTTATTAATAACACATTGGCTGTTGGAACACTTTCCTTTGTTTATGGTTTTTCTTCGAATCATTCAAATTTTTGTATCTATATGTAAATATATACAGGAATCTGGCTGCTATATATTTAAATAATTGCATTTTTGTACAATTTTGTTTTTACATCAAACAAGTTTCATTTCTTTATGCAATTCATTGAAAAAAAAAACTTTATTCAATGCGCGTTATCTTTCCAAAGTAATATAATTGTTGTCATTCTGTGTGTTTTGTTTTAAAATTATTTATTTTTACTTACTTTAGTTGCAAAAAATATAAAACCATTTCAAACCATTGCTGCATCAACGGTGATGTATTCTAAAGCATTTAAATTTAAAAAACGATACACAAATATTATGTAAAATGTTGTTAGAGCATCATATCGTTTAGATTTATTTATTTATTTTTTTCATTTGGCAAAACAATAATTAATCCCGTTTTGCTGTGCTGTGTACAATTCGTTCAGGTTTTGAACCAATATTGTTTATTTAAATATAAATTATGCAACATGGAGCAGGTTTTGTGGCGCACTGTTTTTTTTTTTTATTTTAAGATGGTAAACAATTGTTTTAAGTTCGAAAAACTAAAATATGTTTTAAGTTGTATTTTGGTACCAAACCAACGCGCGCTGTAATTTTAATCAAAAATAAAGCTAAACAAAAAAAATGCAGTTCAATATGTATCAAAATTTGCGCAGAGTAAGGGACAGGTGAAAAGAAATTAAAACAACTTCGATTTCCATTCGAGTGATGTGTGTAACCGATCGATTGCAAAAAAGAAACAATCATTTTCTTTTCGTCTGTTCTCTTACACGCAAGAACTGCTTGAGGAGGTGCCAGTTTTAAACAATCGATTAGCTTGGTTTTACTTAACTTTTCCGTTTCCTTGTGTTTTTGTTTTTCATTTTCCGAAACCACAACTACTACCACCCCTGGCTTTGGGAGTGGGTGTGCTTGTGTGTTACATATTTGAAACTTAATTCTAATTGGTCACTAATCAGTCAACATGTCAGTCAATCACGTAAATGATATTCTTTAAAAAAAAAACAATCAAAATGCAAAACAAATACGTGTTTATCTTATAAATAAATGTAACAGGAACAAAAATCTCGAATCGGCAAAAATACAACTTTGAAGATTAAACAAAACAAAAGGAAAAACTGAAGCCTCTGTCAAATTCTGTCAATACCAAACGAAACAGCTCCTACGGAGAGAGGGGCTTCCCGACGTCGACGCACACCAACCCACGCCCCGACGCCTTTTGCTACTGTTGTTGTACCCCGCCCGACAGAGTGTGAGAGCGACAGTGCGCCAAAATGCAAAAGAAAGCATAAGTTACACAGCAGAGCTACAGCGTTTAGAGGGAAGGAAAGCTAAGAAACATTGCAAAGCAAAACATACCAAACAATAAGCCTTCGATAAACGACCGCTTGTTCTGCGCAAGCAAGACAACTAGAACTGAATAAGAATAAGAAAAGCAAACAGAAAACTAACAAGAGTAGCCACAATTATCATAACACTAAAGCAAAACAAGTAACAAGATAAAAAAAAAGGAAAAAGGATCGAGGAAACCGAAAGCTCTCTCGAACACTCTAAGCACGAAAACAGATTTATATATATTTATATGGTACATATCTGAAGCGAAAGCAAGCAACCAACCAAACAAAAATCGAATTTCAACTTCTTGTCAATCGTCAAAATATAAATGAAAACAAACAAACAAACAACAACAACAATAACAACAACAAAATCTACCATACACTAATACACGCATACACTCATACCCAAAACGATCTAAATACTCTTATAACTACTAAAGCATTCCTTAAAACACATTTAAAAACTACTTACACACATGCCATGCCAACTTACACATTTATTGGAAGTGGGAACTGTTTTGTATAAAAGTTCAATGAAAAGGAAGGGTTATGTAAAACGAGATACGACAAAAACAAAATCCCGAACCCACATCAACTCACAGACACAAACACACACACACATTGTTAAACAATTGATTGAATGGCAATATTTCCACTGTTAAAATCGCTTCACCTCCTCCTTCCGCCCCCTCTATGTGGTCACAAAAATTTCGGTTTTTCATTTTCATTTTCACCCACTATCTCGTTTATTGTTTGCCTCTCTTTCTCTCTCTCTCTCTCTCTCTCTCTCTCTCTCTCTCTCTCTATGTATATCTCTCTCTCCCTCTCTTTCTTATCCTTCTCACATCCATCTAAGGTGGCAAAAATTGTTGGTTGTGGTGATTGTAGCGCTTTTCTTCTCCAACGATAGGGTAGCAAGTCGCGCAAAAAGGTGACGTGACGAGGCTTTTCCGCTTTGATTTTTTTTTTCATGTAAACTCACTCATATACATGTATGGAATTACTTCCATTTTATACTCCTCCTTGTGGTTCTTTCTCTCTATCTCTCTTTTTTCCACGGTTACGAGTTGTCAATTCCTCTGTTTGTCTTTACTCTCGGTATCAGCGGGTTAACTTGTTTTTTTTTCCGCTGTATGACTCTATAAATACATTCCCCAAATTTCACTAACATATTCCCATTGAAGTTTGTACGATGTAGCGAAGCAAATAAAGGTCCTCTTTTGTGTGCGTTACCGATAGTACCTGGCTTCAGTGTTCAAACAGTCACTGGTTGTTTTCTGTTCCTCCAACACTGAGATTAGTTTTGTGTTCCTTCTCTTTGCCATTTTTGGTCCGTCTAAATTTGTTTTTGAAGGTGTTCTGTTGGAAGGATCGTTTTAGATTATGGTCTATTTCATACGAAATTCTTAGCACAAAAAAGTAATGTCAGACTGGCGTGAGACATGAGACAGACATGAGAATCGCCATGAAAGGATGCATTTTTCTTGAGTAATGTGTTTTAATTCGCTTGATAATGGTACTGTGGTGCCGCGTTTTCAATGGGTTTTGGGGAACTCGATACAAAAAAAAAAAAAAACCATTACCCATCTTCCTTCTCGCTTCCACTCGTCACTATTTGGGCAAGGCGGGCGTCTTAAACCCGTTCTTGATGAAGCGATTTCATTTTTCATTCATTTTTGCATTATTTTACCCACAACCTTATCGAACGTGTAATTGCACGAGCGCGCAGCGCACCTGCTACACCTACACCACATCTTGAGCACACACAGAAACTCATTCACGTACACACACATACAAAATTAAACCGTCCCATCTTAACACTTAACATTGCATACCAGTTAGTTTTAGGACTTCATGCTTCCATTAAGAATTACTTATTTTTATAATCCATTGTTATATATTGTTTTACTACTTTTACTGTGGAACTTTTATGCTGTTTATCCCGAATAGTGCGTGCGGTGTCCCCCACATTCTCTCCTCCACTTTTATTCCATGTTGTTCCATTCACCCCCCCCCCCCCCACCCCTCCACAGCATCTCTCATCTGGTCAGGTCGAATCGTGTCGCTACACCATAGAATGGGTTCGAACAAGTCTGTGCTTGTGTGCGTATGAACGTGTCCGTATGTTTGTGTTTGGTCCAGTCCTATGCCATGTGTACTATAGCGAAGAGAGGAAGAGGTTACATTTTTCCCTTTCTTGTGAAGGCGACCATTGCCATATAAAGTGCCTTTTTAACATCATTTTGTTTGTGTGTGCGTGCGTGTGCGTGTGTGTGTGTGTTTTGTGCCGTATGACGTCTCTTTTCACCCATCTCGCTCTCTTTCTCCTCTTTCCACCGATCTAAATTTTCCTCTCTGTTGTTTATCTGTTTTGTTTTTACTTTCGATTACCACACGACGAATCCTACTTCTTCCTGGTTTTTTTTTTAAACCATTTTCCTTTTGCTCACTCAAGCTACAAAACTCTCCGATTATTATTTCTATACAAAACAAACGAAATTGGCAAAAACACGATGTGAAAGATTAAATTGGCAAAGAAAATCGAAAGCGTTACCGAAAGCGTTATTCTGAGCGTTACACACGACCACACAATACAATCGTGATGGAATGCAAAGCGAACACTCCCCCCCGCCCTCCACATACACACACACACACACACACACACACACACATATATTGTCACTCTTCATAAGCACACAAACATGGTTAAGTGCCACAGACACACACACACACACACGCACGCAAAAACGAGAAGTTGACATTTCCGATTTTTGTTTGGTTCTTCCCTACAGGAAGCGTCGGAAGGGCTGCACGGAGGAGGAGGCGTTGGTGGCGTTGGTGGTGGCGTTGGCGGCGGCAGCAGTGCCAACAGTGGCATCCTCGGGCTGTGTACCACCACGCCGCATCACGGGAGCGGTGACGGTGGCGCCCTCAGTGGACGTCGGTCGACGGGCAGTGTTAGTGGTGCAGTTGGTGGTGGAAGTGGCGGCAGTGGCGGCAGTGGGAGGGATAGTTCCGGTATGGCCGCGACGGGTGGTGGTGTTGTGTCGGCGGCAGCAGGGGCGGCCGCTACGTCCGGATCGGGTCGAAACAGCGGTGGCGGTAGCGGTGGTGGTGGTGGCAGTGGTGGTAGTGACCATCCCTCCCATCCGCACCATCATCACCACCAGCACCCGCACCACCAGTCAGGCGAGAGAGGTGGCAGTGGCGGAGGGAGCGGAGCGGCGACGGCGGCGGCGGCCGTGGTGGCGGCCGTCGCGAGCCTGCCCGTCCACACCTGCATGTACTGCGGCGTGACGTTTCACAACCAGAACAAGCTGACCCGCCACATCCTGTCCCACTCGCTCGAGTCGCTCAAGTTCCGGGAGGCGACGCATCTGATCCATCCGCATCTGGCACTGCGGCACGAGCTGACGCAGGTGGCGCTAGCCGCCCAGCAGGCCCAGTCGTCCTCGCCGTCGCAGCTACCGTCGCCCCACTACGGCCATCATCGGGGCAGCGGCGGGCCGCCCACGCTCGAGCAGATGCTCGACCCGACGGCGGAAGCAATGGCCGAGCTGGAGCTGGCGGCCGTGCTCGCGTCCCAGCCGGTCGGTGGGCTGGGCCTGGGACCGGTCGTGGGCCCGGGCGGCAACCCACTGACCGGGGGCGTCGGCAGCGACCAGGGCAACAACGTGGTGCTGTGCAAGTTTTGCGGCAAGAGTTTCCCGGACGTGACGTCGCTGATTACGCACCTGCCGGTGCACACCGGCGACCGGCCGTTCAAGTGCGAGTTCTGCGGCAAAGCGTTCAAGCTGCGGCACCACATGAAGGACCACTGTCGAGTGCACACAGGTTAGCATCCGCCCGGCTTCGAGCAACGTTCGAGATTTTTCCAGATTTATCCATTTATTTTCGCTCTCTCTCCCTCCCTTCCCAGGTGAGCGTCCGTTTCGGTGCGGCATGTGCGGGAAGACGTTCTCGCGCTCGACGATACTGAAGGCGCACGAGAAGACGCACTATCCAAAGTACGCGCGAAAGTTCCTGACGTCCCCACCGCCGATTGACGGGAAGGACGATTCGCCCCAATAGTGCGACGATTTGCATCTGCTGAACTTTCTCCTCCTGTACAACCTGCAGCAGCAGCAGCAGCAGCAGCAGCAGCAGCAGCAGCAACAACAGCAACAACTACAGCTGCAACAGCAGCAGCAACAACAACAAGCTCTGTTTCAACGGCAGCAGGCACAGCATCAACGTAATCAGCAGCTGAGTGAACACAGCACTCACTGCCAGCAACAGCATGCGGCTGTCGCTTCACCTACTACTACAACTACCACCACTCCCCATCAAGCTCCCCATCCCCATCGGCATCAGCAGCAGCAACAGTTGCTGATGCATCCACCACACAGCAGTGATCCATATCCGCTGCTGCTGCAGGAGATGATGCATCGTCATCAGCGGCAGCAGCAGCATGAGCAGCAGCAACAGCAGCTGCTGCACCAGCAACAGCAACAGCAGCATCATCACCAGCTACTACCAACCGCAACCACAACCGAGGACCAACAGGGGCAAGGGCGGGCGAAGAAGAAAGCGCTCCCGCCGGGTATCGGCAACCTGTTTGGCTTCACGTAGTAGCGCCACTGTGCGTACGCCTCCCAATGGAGCGTGGAGCCGAACCCGAAATAATACCCGCCATCCCCGCCAAAGCAACAGAAAAAAAAAACAACAACTCACCCAATGCTACACCTTCGCTTACCTCGACATAGTACGCGCTATAGCAGGAACAGAAACTCTCCCCCCAGAAGCAAAACCAGGATTATATAACAAAACAAAACACAACAAACCACACGGCTGTGACAGGACGAGAAAGAGCAGCAGACGCAAAGGGAACTCAGCGGAATTTAATCTTATATTGTACATTGTGTGTATAGTCAAAGTACGGTGAGATGAAGGAAGGGCAACGAGAGTGCGAGAGAGAGAGAGAGGGAAGAGGCCTGCCAGAGTCTCTACTGTCTTTCTCCTTTGCCCCAAGAACGATCAAACACGAAGGCAAACACCGGGAAGGGGTGTGAGGTTGAATGGAATTCCTCCCGAGCGTCGAATAAACGTTCTGCTTCTCCCCTCCCCAACCAACAACCACTCTATCGACGAAGCTTACAGAAGCTATAGTAATCGAGAACCGTAGCAAGTAGGCAGATATATAGATTTATATACATCTACTTATACATATTATATATATATATATATATATATATATTCCAACACACACAACTCAGCGGCAAGGCGCACCACCAGAGAGGGAAGGGGTGTGAGCTCTCCTCGTGTGTATGTGTGTGTATGTTTGCGTGTGAGTAGATGCAACTGCGCGCGCACACACACACGCACACTTAAAGCATATGGCGCGACGGACGATCACACTCAACACAAACACCTTCCGTTGCACAAAGAAAAACGCATCCTTCTCACAAGCCTCCTCACACGTGTCAGCTGGGATGCGGTTTTATTTTAGTTTGCCACACCCACACACACACACACACACACACACAATCTGCAACACATGATGCGTTTATAGTTTGCATGTTGCAAAAAAAAAAAACGAAAGACATCGGTGGGCAGCAGGCGGGAAACCCTTTTTTGTGTTTTTAGCATTTTTCTGCTACAATACTAATTGGGAAAAAAACCACCCATCGTTTGTGCGTGGAAAGCACGTCAGCATGTATGTGTGTATGTGTGTTGTGTGTGTGCGTGGGGGAGGGGGAGTCTCATCTCGCGCGTATGTGTATGAGTCAATGTTGATTGTTTTCAATTCACCCTATTATCGTGTGTCACCACTTGTACCAATTGTGTTTATCGCAAGTACGAAGTACGAAGTGATAACACTGCATTGAAAAAGGGATCGTTGCATATGCACCCATCAGAGAAAAAGGGATGTGAGAGAGAGAGAAAGCGTCATCATTACAGAGCACACACTAAGAATGATGAGAAAAGGAAGAACATTGCGATCAAGTTGGACAGAGAATGTGATGAATTTGTTCATTTCGCTTGCAGTGTTCACCTAAGGGAAGGAGGAAAGAGATAGAAGGGAGAGTAAGAGAAAGACATAAAACTGAAGAGAAAAAGCTGTCCGGAGGGGGGGGGGCAGTGTCTTGTAGGGGAAACAGGACTCACCCGCTTCCCAATCTGCATGTCACGTTGACCAGCCTATCCTTCCTATACACCCCCTCCCACTCAACCCACCACACCCGCACATCCTTTGCAGAATGATCGAGAGGAAAGCGATCTGTGATCATATTGAACATTAGTTTATTCGTTCTTCTTTTTCAATGTCTTACTTTTTATTCCCACGCACCATTTTGCTTCCTTCTTTTGCAATAGTGCAATTCTCTTTCTCTTCTCCTTCTATCAGCTTGAAAGATTAGTTCCGTTCTTTTTGGAGAATTGTTCAGTTTTCTCTATCATCATTTTGGCTGCTCTAACCTCACTTTTTTTGGTGATACAGCGTGCACCACAAACTGAAGCATGCAAATGTCTAGTGATCGTCTGCCCCTTCCCCTGTTGAAGAAAAATTATGTTTTTGTTCCGTTCCATCCCGTTTTTAATTGGTGGAAAAAGGTGCGAAGGAGAGCTCATGCACAGAGAAACAAAGCACGCAAAATTCTAAAATTAATTTCACACAGGTGTGTGTGTGTGTAGTGTGTTGTAAAAAAAATCACAGTTTCTAGTGTGTAGCGTATTTTCTCGGGCCAGCATTTCGGGTTTGTTCTTACTATTCTCTCTCGTTCGAATATAAGGTTTAACATATCTCAAACACAGAGATATAGAAAGAGAGGAAGCAAGAGATAGAGCAAGACGAGCGCGCTGTACAAGGCGCGGAAACGGAAACCAAATTAAGATACAAACTGTTTAGACGTGGGTAGCATATGCACACCACCAGTGTGCGGAAAAGAAACAAAAATCCAACAAATCCCTTTTTGGCAAACGTTATGTGATGATTGTAGTTCAAATTTTCTAAATTCAAAATTATTGTTTCGCTTTACGTGTTTAGGTTTTACTGGGTATTCCAAAACATTATTCTAGTTTTGTTTTCGGTAATTTTAAGTGCGCCATTCTTTAGAGAGAGTGTGAGAGAGGGAAGAAATGAGAGAAAGACAGCAAGCGACGAACCCTGTTTGTTCTTTCTGCTGTACAAAGCGATGCGACAGAACAATGAAAGAGAGTGAGAGAGAGAGAGAGAGAGAGAAAACGTGCATGTAACACGAACTAAAATAGGGAATAATCAAAATTCAAAAGTATCCACTCTAAATTTAACACAAATGAAACGGAAGGGAACATCTGCCACACCATACATAATGTGTGTGTGCGAGGATGATTAGTTCAGGAAAAAACACACACACTCGTTTCGGTAACTATTGGCTGTGATTTGGATCAGAAAAGAATGCACACAAAATTGTGAATCAAACAAAACTGTTTTAGGCAAAAATGTTAAGAAATTGTATTAAGAGAAACGTGACATGCAATGCACAGGAAGATAACAGGACACCCGTTAGTTGTAAGTGTGGAATTTTTATTTTTCCGTGTTTTCTCATACTTTTTCGGTCCCCCTCATCCCCGTCACTTGCTTGACGAGAACAAAAGACATTTGTATCTAGGCGAGGAAGCAGAGGCGAAAACGAAGAAACGAAACGTCAAAATTTACCAAAAAAAAAAAATAATAAGCGCGTACTTTTTTGATTAAAGGAAAAGTCGTGTACAGTCAACTTCCAACGGGCAAAAGTCGGTCAATACGATGTTGGAAAAAAAATACTAAATTTAAACTTAAAAAAAACCGCAAATTTCGATACGCTTTTTTGGCTTAATATTTAATTGACATTTACGAGCGGAAGACAAAATTGTCGGAAACGACACAAAAACGGTAACAAAATTATGAAACTCATTGGATCTCAGTAACTTTAAACGATATGTGATCAGTTTTGTTTTTCTTTTGAAAAACTAAGATATTAAGATGGTATCGTGGACATTTTCATATGAGAAGGCCTTTTTTTTTGTTTTTCTAGGCATAAAACGTAACTAAATTCTAAATTCTAAATTTACAAAATTTGCGGTTTGCTGTTTTTTATGTTATTTTTTAAAGCAAACACTCTCTGGACATTTATGTTAGAGAAAGAGAGAGAGAGAGCGAGAGATAGAGAAAAATGGAGAGAAAAAGAGAGAAAGAGAGAGAGAGAGAGAGAGAGAGAGAGAGAGAGAGAGAGTGGGAGAAAGAGACTAACTACACGAATTGTGATTCTTTCGGCCATATAAAAATATGTTTTCGTTTTCTTAGTCAAAATTTGTTGATTATTTAAAACACTGATACCAAATTGTAGTAGAAAAAAAAAGGAAAGAGAGTGGCTGATGAGGGAGGGAGGGTGGGGGAGGTAAGTGTTTTGGAATTAAATTTCTCCCGCTCGTCTACCCCTCAACCGCCAATCCTCGTATGCCATCCTCAAGCAAGTGATTCAAAATTTTAATGCGCGCGCGTGTGTCCTGTTATTTCTCGTTTAAGGTTGTAGCTTTGTAAGCCCATTTTGATTTCCCTCTTTACGATCGTGTGTATGTGTGTGACCTTCCATATGTTACACGCAACACACACGCACACACAAACACATCAATATGCACACACCATCTATTTGTAATTAAATTAGCTAACATTTACGTACACACTTTCGGCCAGTTTTTTGGAGTTTGTGATTTTTCTTTTCGATTTTTTTTTTCTAGCATTTAAGGACGGTTTTTGTTTGCGGAAGCAAAAACAAAAAACAAAAACACAAAATTTGAGTAACAAAAACGGAGGTAGCAAAGGAATAAGTAAAATTAAATCAGTAACGCAGCAACTAATTGTCGGATTTAAATGTCACGAGAGATAGAGAGAGAGAGAGAGAGAGAGAGAACGAATCTAAAGTAACAGGGAAGTGGTGCGCCATTCAAATTTGTTTGTTGCCATTCTTCTCCACTTTATGGTCGCCATTTTGAGAGGGCATGAACCGATTCTGTAAGAAGATGCATCTCACTGTCCTTTGTGTCGCTTTTGTTTTGCTTTGGATTAATTACGTAATAGTTTTGTTTTTAAGATATAAAACAATAAATACTAGGTTTTCTCGTCTACAGTCTCGCGAGCATTCACCTACACACACAAACCACATACTTATACACGCATTGATACTAGTGTTCACTCTATTTTATGAAGACGACGCAAGGTTGTTGTGGTGTGCGAAAAAGGACGTGATTAAAAGGATCATTCTCCCTTCTCCCTTAAATTGCCTGTTTTGGGGGGATGTGCCCCCTATGTGCGCCTTTCTCTGAGGCTTTTCGGTGTTTGTGAGAAAGAGCTAGATAGCGAGGGAGAGGGAGGAAAAAAGAAACGAAAAAGCCCGTTCAATGAGTTTACCAATCTGTTCAAACAGCTCTGCGCTAGAATATATTTTGTTACGCGACAAAGCGTTTTGAAAGGATAGTTGCTAATTACGACCCCCTAGACAGATAGCGTTAACAGTAATAGACAGTAGGTAGTAGTAGTGGTCGCAGCACTAGCAGGTAGTGATTAGTATCTGTAATTGAGGTAGTAGGTAAAACCAACCTAGCAGCAGCAGTAGCATTAGTTATGTGGTGCGCGTTTTGTGTTTACTTCTTTTAAATAAGATTCGGTTCGGTCAGTTAACAGACCACATCCCCTACCCCATCCCATCTACCCCTTCCCCTGCCACGCCTTCCTTAAATGAGCAGACAACACAAACACACTCACACGGACGTACAACTAAAGCTACACAACCACAACAGACAGAGAGAGGGAGAGAATGGTATGAGCGAGGTTGTGTAGTGTTAAATCACTTAGTCGTTTAAGGTAGTGTTTAGGTTTATGACACAGTGAGGTACTGATTGTTCTGCTATGGGTGCACTAAGTCACAGTTAGGCCCTGACGCTGCAAAGATTGTTGTGCTACACTGAAGAAGAAATTGGAGCAACCGAATTGGGGAAAATGTTCAACAAAAAATTGAAACCCTGAAAGAGAGAAAGAGATCGAGAGAGAGAGAGAGTAATAGAAACAGATAGAGGGAAAAATTACGTACATTCCAACAGAACAGCGTCAATGAGGCAATCATAACGGCGGTTGCGCTAATTTCTTTCCGACACGTGCACACTCATTATCCTTTTAAATGCCTTCATAAATATGCCCACACACACACACGCCCACAAAGAGGGTTGGTTGGTTGGTTTTGATTTCACTTAGTGCTTTAGTGTCTCACTATTCGATGCCACGAATACCAGTGGGGTTCTCCGATTTTCACTGATCTAATTGTTTATTGTTGTGTTGTGTTTTTAAAGCGCATTGACTTCGATTATTTTGTGAACGAATCGCACACCCACAAACACTCACTCGACGCATACACACAAACACAGCAACACATATCAGCCATAATAATAGATAGCGCCTTTGCGTGTAGAATTGCAGCAGAATTGGCAAACAACACTGCAACAAAGACACTGACAGAATAAGAGAAGGAAGGATAGTAATTACGTTGCATTAAAAACAAAAAAAAAACAAACCGAGGCAGCTATTATGACATTTGATTATGAGAAGAATAACAACATTTTTTTTGTAAAGAGCATCACATACATCAAGGTAGAAGGTAAAGAAACAAACACCCATACGAAAGCATCTGTTTAGTGGGGTACAAGAGCGCAGAAGATTGCCGTATGCGAAAAAACGAAGAGAGAAGGAGAGAGTGAGAGAGAGGGTGATAGTAGTTGATTAAACTTGTACACATATATTTAATTGAACCATGTAGACACGTATCTTTACCAATAGCGCAAAGTTCCTCTTTTGTTTGTTAAACAATCTGTTATCTAGCTACTATGAGCATATAAATATGTGTTTGAATTTATTTCAATGTTTTAAACTAGTTTTTTCCGCACTACTACTCCCACACATACCACAATTGAAGCAATTTACTTAAACAGACACATACACATACATACACACACACACACACGCACACACCCTGAGGCGAGTGAAGGTTCACCCTTGATCCATCATCTTTCTTGCCTTCCCTTCCCCAATTTGCTCTTCTGCAAACCCTGACCAGGGTCGGAGCTTCACACCCAACCACAAACCCTCCCCCAGAAGATTACAGTTGTAATATTTATTTTTTAATATATACATATATTTACACGCTAATTTTGAGGGTCGCAAAGCAAACTAAGAGACAAAGTAGGAAGAAAGTGAGACAGAGTGAAAGAGGAATGGAGGGAATTGCCAATGTTTTCTGCAAAAAAAAAAGAGATCGAGAAAGGGGCAAACAAGAACGCACATACACAGCAGCAGTAGCACCAGCAGCAGCAGCAGCAATGGGAAGTAAAGAAATTGGAGTAAAGAATCAAGCGCACATTTACAGTACTACTTTCAAATAAATCATGCTTTCTCAATTGAAAAAGATGGTAAAACTATGCAGTTTTTGAAGCAACGTATCGATATCTTTGAACGTTCTGAATTGTTTTTGCTTGTGTGAGTGGATGTTCCTTCAGGCTTCTATGTAACGTCTATACATATATAAGCGGAAAAGGTATTTTGTTTCATTAAAAAAAACAGATGCCCAAGGGAAGAGAAGAGATTGAACAAAAATTTATTTTACATTAAGTTTCTTTTCTTGCTTTCTTATTTTGCCACCCCGTATTAGTAGAACTTTTTTAAGCCTTTCTCTCTCGTTTCAAAGCAGAACCATTTTCCTCTCCTACCAACTTCAATCCTAGTCGGAACATTTTCCCCATTCTGATGGGTGAGACTGGAGATAATAATACAAGTTTGGCAACCCAAAACGAACACAGATGAGTTTTTTAATGCACAATACACTCACAAAACAAAGGAGTGAACGTAAGCGAAAGTAAGCTCACACCACGTTTGGGTAAATGGTGTATGAAAATGCTCGATTTGGTGAAAGTAAATAAAACACAAAATATCAAAGGGAACTCACACGGAAAAGATCATTTAGTTTGTATAAAAATGAAAATCGAACGCAACCCTCTGAAGAACAAATTTTCATACAGAACGCTGATGTAAACGAAGCCCAACAATTAATTATCCAATCTTTAAGGCAGCAAGAGCTGCTTATGCTCGCAACAGTATCTGAAAAATATATATTTAAATTAAACAAAAACGCACTATAAATTCACAACACCATCTCTCTCCGATCGATATGACGAAAAGCTTGTTTTAAAAAAAAGTTTGCTCGCAAGGCTTGCTTTAAAGCGGTTGGAATTTGGTGTTTTTAGCAAACGAAAAGAATATTAAGGTGTGTTTGAGGAGGAAAGGCGGAAACAAAACCGAAAAGAAACGCATAAAGTGACAGCGATTTATGCTTGATGGTGCACCGCGGTGGTTTAAATTGAATTCTTGCCTGTGTAGTTTATCTGTTCCGCTTTCGCCTACCACTACTTTACACACACACACATATAATCAGCCACATACATTTGAAACCGATTGCGAAAATTTTTAATAAAGGAATAAGCAATGAAAGCATCATCTATTTTAAAATTATCTGGAAACAGGAAAGGTTCCAATTGATTGTTATTTTTTAATTGTAGAAACAGGTTAAACAGACACATAAATTTGTCAAGCATACTTACACATAAGCACAAAAACACACACATAAATTTGAGCTCGTTTTGCATTACTACTTTTAAGACAAAAAAAAAGAGGTAAACGATCGAACTGAACATAAAAATTGTATAACTTTGAAAAAAAAAAGAAAAGAAACAAGAAAATGGGAAATATACAGACATATGCACACGAGCAAAATTAAATCAGGAAAAGCTTACCTTCACACCCACACAGATACAAAAAATGCAAATTATACTCATCCAGGTTTCCCTTGGTGATGCGAGGGGTTCTGTTGCCCCTAGATTGAGAGGCACCCTTCCCATGGGTTGCTCTTAAACTAAGACAGTTACCAGTATCCAAAAAGGTTTTGCAGGAGTTTCGTTCCGTTCGGTTCATATGTCACTTAAGTCGCCGCATAAGTAGCTGCCGCCAGAGGGCGCTAAGGTTGCGAAGGAAAGCAGAACAGCAGAGGAAAAACAGCTATCAAAAATGCTAAACAAAATTATATATAATAACCAGTAAGATATATAGAGTCACATACACATGCACACATACACACACATACACATACACGCTCACTTTTGTAGCCTGACTATTAGATGAGCGAGAACCAGGCACGAGTTTAATAAACGCTTACAAAAGCCACCGTCAATTTAATGAGGCGAAGTGTATAGGGGGTTGCTTATTACTTCCTCGTTGCCTACTTGTTTTAGGAAAGTTTCAAAAGCACTCTTGGCACATCATTCACACCCATCCGTCGTTCTTTTCACTCTTCTGTCTGACAGATTTCCTCTTGTACTTTTTGTTTGCATCATATCGAAACAGATTTAGCAGAGAAGTAAAAATTAAACATAGTGTACTCGATTAAAATAAAAGAAACTAAAGCGAGCAAAAGGAAAAATAAATACGCTAGCAGAACCACCTTCAGTGCATAACTTGTGGATGATTGTACTGTCGAAATCTTACCATATAATATTAGTTTCTGTTACGGATATTGCTCTACTAAAAACAATAAAATCTTTCTCAAAACACTGCATGTGGGTTTGGGATAAAAAATGTTGGAATTTAAAAAAAATATCATGAAAAAAATATAGGCGAAAGGAAATCAGAATACAAATAAAGCAGCAGTGTATAAACAGGCAAGGACAAAAAGAGAAAATGCGTACATAGGAACACAGTTAATAAAAACGGAGGAAACTAAAACGTGCAACGTGCGTGTGTGTATAAACAATAATCTGTGATTTCGATAATAATACATTGCGTTTAAAGTAAACAATGTAAACAATCGGATAATGGACGGGCAAAGCGAGTAAACCGTGGAAGAAAGCGATAGAGAGAGAGAGAGCAACAAATAAGCAGAAAAGAGATGAAAAATCTCCCGATAAAAATTGAAGCAAACACATGCAAGGCGCGTGGAAAATCAAGAGTCTGCGCTACCCATGGTAACACGTTTTAAAAAGACAACATGGCATATCGCGATAAGAGAGAAAGAGAGAAGAAGAAAGGTATAGAAAGTTGCGAATATATAAAAATCGATCATTAAACTAAGTCGATACATACAAAGTAATGAAAATGACACACACACACACACAAACAAAACTCAAATCTAACGCAAGGGAGACAAACAATTGGCTGTAACTTTTTGGAACTGAGATATTAAAAATTACAAAAATTTAACTAATTAAGAAAGGGAGAAAAAAGTGCGCAACACGCAAAAGATGCTACTACTCTCGTTACCGCAGGTTAAACTGATAGGTGAATAAAAGGTGTAAAATCGAATCACTATTACTACTTATCACTACACTCGTAGAAAGGTAAGCAAAAGAATAAATTAACAGGGGAAAAGTGCAGAATAAGGTAAGGGATGTAAAAGAGACAGACAGAAGAAACATAAAAGCAACGTTACGCACCAAATACTAAGAAAATAACGTGTATCACACTTTTTTGGCTTGTCCTGTGTGTGTCCTGTGTGTGTATGTGGGTGCGTCCACTCTCGACACGCGTTGCCTTTTGACCACACACACACACACACGCGCAAACTTTAATAAGCGCATCACGCGATGGTGTAACAAGTAACGCGCAGCGCAGTAGTAGGCAATAGGTAGTAGTAGTAGCAATACGCATTATAGTATAGTCCCGTTTTGGCAAACGATTCTAGTCTAAATTCAAAATTGTTCCACCCACACGTGTCACTTGTGTTTAGGTGTAGTTTGTTACTATACTTTGGTTTAAGTGTGTGTTTTTTATTTGTTGTGTCAGGGCGAGGGATGATCTCACACTTTGCTTCGAAGACCGTCAGCTCCTAAAGCTACTAATAGCTCAACCACGCTATGTTAGAAAGAGAATAGAGGAAAATGGAAAAAAAATAGAACAGGTCGCTTCTTGCTGTGCGCCAACACCAACACAGAGACAGCAGTGCACTCATACACCCATTCTCAATTCTGCAAATCATCACCTCGATAACGCGTTCTCTGCAGACATTTAACTGCTTGTTTTTTTTTCCTTCAATACGATGCGTGAATGAAAAAAATAAATGAAAAGAGGGAGAGAAAGAGTAGAAGAGCGAGAGGCTACCATTGCAACGGAATACGCTTGCGGCAAATTTGAATAGTAATAGCGTTTGAAAATTGTTAATAGTTGGTACTATTTTAACCCCTTTTAGCACGTAGCGGCCACACCCACATATCGACGAACCCGCGCAAATCGAAGGAATTCGCAATCACACACACCGGCGTGCGCCACAGTGTGTATTGGAAAAAGACAAGTAGCAAGTACTGAATGTAAACCTCCCTTTTTAAGCACATGCCGCATCAAGACTAAGAGAAACAAAAATAACAAAGGTTATTAATATGCACAACTACGCATCGTCATCGTCAGGCGTTACACCCCCTTTTCGTAACTTTTTTTTTCCTTCATTATCTGCTTTATATCTTTATGTTATCTATTCTACGCTCCTCTAGTGGAGTCAACTCCCCTCAAAGAAAGGAACTTTACCACACAATAACTTTAACCTCCTCAACCCAAGTGGACCAGTCTTTAGGGCCTCCTTGCAGGCAGCAGAAGACAGGAACCCCAAAATATCAATTAAAAAACAAGTAAAGAAACTAGAAGGTTAGGGAACAAAAACTCATTCTTTTATGCTCCTCCCTTGCAATCCTCTATCCAGATGATACAAGAATTAAAGCTGGCAGAAGGGGAAAGGCAACAACACAAATACACACGGTTAAAAAACAAACAAACAAACAAATAAATGAGAAAAGAGGTAACGAAATAAGCAAAAAACCAAATAAATCAACAAACAGATCAACAAACAAACAAATCAACCAACCAAGCAACCAAGCAACAAAACAAAATAACAAAGCAAGTAACCAGACATGCAGGATATCAACAGATAATTATTGTAATAATAGCTCAGGGCAAACTCAAATTCTTCCATAACGTATCAATAGACAGGTAAAGCACACACAAACACAAACGTACATATATACCCTCTCAAACTTACCCACAAATGAACAAACCTGACAACACATACACCTACACACACACGCACGCACATACAATAGAGGAGTGTGATCTGTTTGTTTACACATTCAGGCTCCGATCTTAGCGGATATAGGAATCTATATAGAGAGAGAGAAAGAGAGAGAGAGAAAGAGAGGTGATGGGAAAAGAGAGCGAGAGATTTATCTCGTGGTAAACGGCAAAGTAAGCAATGGAGAGCGCCTCTCTTTCTTCCTTCTGTCATCAGCCTCCCACCACAATCGTGAATGTTGCGTTGAATGGTCCATGCATCACGGAAAGAGGGAGGAGTGTTAGGGTCAGTAGTGCAATGGATTACTTAGTACTAGTGATAACAAATGACTAGCACATCCTTTCATACACTGAAATTGCGGTGGAATATACTGATAAATTCTACAGAACGTACAAATTAAATACATTGAGAGCGTGAGAGAGAAATAGAGAGAAAGTAAGACAGAGAGAGTGCGAGAGAGTATGTGTATGCATGTATGTGCGAGCCTAGAAAGAGGAATATGGAGAGAATCGAAAAAGCAGGATCTGCTACTTAGTAATCAGCAAACTGTAGGCTTCCCCCTTCCATCCCCTTTTTTTGTACCAACCAATATAAGCGTGTGACGGCTTAGTCTCTAGTACTCAGAGGAGTGGTTTTGCGCCTGAAAGGTATGCACACTCCATTACACGCATATGAGCAGCGGAGCCAGAGTAAAACACGGGCTACGCAGATACATATTGTTCAGTGGCAGAGCTCATGCAGATTGTGACAACCTGTGAAAAGCACTGTGAATCAAATAGAAGCAATAGAACCTGGCCATAGTACCCCTCCTCTCCCTTCCTTTCTCTTGTTTGGTTCATGTTCAACACAACACGCTTTCTTTGCGTTACACGACTATTTATCTTCCCCATCCCGAACTAGAAACTTTCTTTACAACATTGATGCTAGCTTTTCCTTCACTTCCTGCAACACAACCTGTTATTTATTTTTCTCAAGTAAAGGGAAACAGTTTTGTTAAAGCAATAGAAAGAAATGTGAACAAAGTGTTGCAAGGAAAGTAACATAGAGAGAAACAGTGAGACATTAACTAAACTAGAGAGAACCTTTTACACACGCAGAGCGATTTTCTTGTTTTATGGTTTTTTTGTTCGTCGTTTTCGTTACACAATAGAATCAAATATACAACACTATATACGACTTCCGTTGAAATATATATACATATAGCTATTACGTATGTGTAACGATATGTATAAAAGGAAGAGTACACAAACAAACAAAATATATATATCTATATACACAATTTAAAACAAATATATACATATATACAAGTCCCAAACAGGAAAACAGGTTTATAGAGCAAACAGCACACGCGCGCGTGTGCGAGCGGTGAAACATTACAATTACAATAGGTACAGTAATAGACGCAAGGATACAATAGGACTGGTGAATCTTATTATTATTACCATGGATTACATTACTAATTATTATTACTAATTTTATTATCATTATAATTGTTCATCTTTTATAAAACAAAACTGGTGTCAAACTATAAACTAGAGGCTGAGCAGAATCAACTGTGACCAATTCTGCTCCCCTTTCCCACACTTCTCACTCCACCAAACCCTTGTTCCACCTTTCCTTCTACCCGCTTCTACCCTGTCCATAAATCACGAATGAAACTAATGTAGCTCAATTTAATTTATAGCTCGGTGATCCCTGAACCACAGTGGTTATCCCAGAGAAGGGAGAGATAGACAGAAGAGGAATAAATAGAAAAAATAAAAATACAAATACAAATACACAACCACACAAACACTCACACAATATGTAAGCTACTTTAGGTGAAATTACACTTGCATGTCACTTAAAAACAGTGAGAATATGGGTGAACAAAGAAAAACAACAAAAGGCAAAGTGAGAATAACCAATATCAACCAATCATACTAAGCGAAAGCAAAACAATGGAAGTAAAGGAGTAAACAAAGTGAATCCTTACGTCTGTGTGTGTGTGTGTGTTTGTGTGTATACTTGTAATGAAACTGTTACTGAAAAGCAATTTTTAAAAGCAAAAGAAAGCAACCGAGTAGAGGATTGAATAAAACAGAACAACAAAACATTAATGTACGTAGGTGCAAATACGAGAACAGTGTGCAAGACACACCATATATGAGTAATAAAAAAACAGCACACACAGACACTGGATGGAATAATATATCTTATATAAATATATAGAAAACAGACATTGTGCGAAATGTGTGCGGAGAAGAGACAAAACAAAGCAAAAACACGCGAGAGTGGAAAGAAAAGAAAGAAACAAACGAAGCAGCAGCAGTTGTGCAACTATCCTAGACTACTCAAACTGCAATTATTCTTACACTGAAATGAGGCAAACATGAAAGGCAAAACAAAAACACAGCAAAAGTAGTGATAAGAGAGAATGAGAGCAGAAAAGAAACAAATCAGACAAGAGAAAGTGGATGGGTGGGGCGCGACGCCGCCGCTCTGTGGGCTGTAACGCCACACGACACACGATTATTTTAGTGAGCTAAGTGCGAGGAGAGGAAAAAAATAAAGAAAATAAAAACGATAGGATTCTTGTGTTTTCGACTGTTCAATTGATTTGTTTTCTTTCGTTTTTATTCTGGTTTGTGTGTGTTTTTTTATCCCATTCGCTTGTTCATTTTTGTTTATGTTCTTGCTGTTGTTATATTTTAGTAGTTGTTTCATCGTTTCCAGCTATTTGTGTTTATTTATGGTTGTGTTTCTTTTCGACTGGATTCAACTTGATTTCAATTTCACCCCACCATTCACACCACCCAAACACGCATACACATACATTGCAAATAGTTGTACCGGCTCCGATCCGCTACCTGTACCATGAATGAGACTGTATAAATGAAAGAGGTGGAAATGAAAAGGTGTAAAATAGCTAGCAATAGAAAGTAAAGGCAACCCACACACACACATACACACACCCACACACTGACACAGTAACAAAACAATAACAAACGAAAGGATAATTTGAGTGCCAAGCCTTAAACCTTAAACGTATAAACGCAAGCAACACGATATTTTAAACAGCATAGCATTGTATCACAACAACACACGGGTACCGGGTTGAGACTTACGCCGCGGTGGGGCGCTAGAAACACTTAGTAGGTTGTGTGTAACGTTCGAACAGCCCGCCCTCGTTTCAACCTCGTTTTATTTTGTTAGTTCTTGGAAGTGTTTCCGTTGGTCCTTGCAGCGAGGTTCGATTTTGAATTCAATCGTTTAACTCGTGCCTCCGCTGATGCTGCTGCCGCTGCCGCTGTTGCGTCTATGTTGTATGGCGTGTAAAGAAGCAGAGTGTAGCGTATACCATTGTTGCTTAGCATTTTTTTGGCACCGCCTAGCCAGGGTTGGATACCAAGGGCGCAGCGTGTCAGTTGGGAATGGAAGACTGTCAACAGGAAGAAGAACGTGCAAGTGCGCAAGAGAAAACCACAAATTTAATAAAGCAGAATACAAAACGCGTTGATAAATGATATTGAGATGCATACAACCATACATACATACACACTGTAGTGCCTGTTCTGGAATAAACAAGAAAAAAAAGTCGTATATACATATATTATATATACTCACGTATGATTATTTATTTAGATATTTATATATCTATACATGTATAAATGCGACCGTTTATATATGTGTACATGTATACATATGTTTATAAATAATGTATGCAGATACAAATATCAATTATATCTACTTGCAAATGAAAAACGCACAACATGCAAATATAATGAACAGAAATAAAAAGCAACAAAAAATTAAAATACTAACATTAGCGCGGCGGAAAAACGAAGACAGAAAACATTCATTTGAAGAAGCAAAAAAAATACACACACATTTAGCGAAGTAAGTCCCTTTTTCTAAACATGCGTCAAGACTTGGATAGTGATAATAAGAGTAGCAGCAGAAGAGTTGACGAGAAGTATGCGGTTGAAGTGTAAAGCAACTGCAACGCACACAGTTGAGCCTGACCATGCACTAGCGAAGCTAGTGGCGAACAAACGAAAATGATAAATACAGAGTGTGTTTGTGAGGGTGAGAGCGAGAGCACTTGACCTGCAAGTGGTGTGCCCTCTAGCGGAAATCAAGCGTACCCGAACTCTTCCAAAGCCACACGTCAGAACGGCGCGTTTACGCTCAGCGGGTGTTACCGATGCCGATTACTATTGATATTGGCGTAACGGTTGCTAGCAATGAGTATGCAGGAAGAGGAGCGATAAACTGGACGTGCAGGGTGCGAGACTCGTAGCGCAGATTCGTTGCTAGTACATACACAATATATGCCAAGACAGTTTTACACAAGTTGTGCTCTATTTACAGCAGAATGTGAAACAAAATGTGGAATGGAGAGATACATGGAGAGAGAGAGAGAGAGAGAGAGAGAGAGCGAGAGAGCGAGAGAGAGATAGAGAGAGTGTTGGAAGAGAACACAAATAGTGGCGGGAAGAAGAGGATGGGGAATGGGACAATAGAACCAGATTGATTTTGTTAGTACTTTTTACATCAAACAGGGAGATAGAGAGAATGAGGAGACAGGCAGAGAGATAGTGAGTGTTTAACAGTTACAATATATATTACCGATACTAGCCAGACAATGTTATACAACGTGTCCTTCAAACCGATTTAAACGACATATACAATAGTGACAGCAACAAACAGCAGCCTTTAGTTTTTTTTTATTACCTGATTATAAGAGAAAGCAATAGTTAAGCGCAAACAAAACCAAACAAATGCAGAGCAGGAAAGCCCGATCAACAGCGTGAGATTATTCCACAAACAGAGCAACCCACCTCTAGACCCTATACCAGGGACGCACTCCCTCACATATATACGCAACTCTGACAACTCTTCCTCCTGCACGGAATATAAGTACGGCAAATAGGGTAGGATCGAGTGAGGGAGACGAACAGATTAAGAAAGACGTGAAATAGTACTCAGCTGAGGATAAATGACACAGTGAAACATTAGTAAGTGCGGAGCAAACTCTCACACACCCGAAGCTCCAACGACTTAAAGCGACTCGATTTAGGGGAACTTCCTAACCTCAAACTTGGTGACGCAAGGTATGCACTTCGCTCACTCTACATCCACAGACACGCTCTAGTGTGCGCCGCACGTCGCATGTAACGGCGTGAGAGCCCAGAATTTAATGTTAACTTTTGACAAAACAATAGTTTTTTTTTAACATTTTACTCCTACAAACAATGTTTGATTTTTCCTCTTTTTTTGTGTCATATTCATACTTTACTAAAAAGTACACTTACGAACAAGTTATCCCTTCCCAGCCCTCTCGAAGCCCCCTTTATAAGCAATAAACAAAAGTTTGGCAAAAAAGCAATGGTGGGCGTAAAATGTGCGTTATGTTTTCTGATGAGTGCGCTAAGAATTCACATATTTAAAGATAAACACACAAACACACATACACACACACACATACGCACATAGCTGATGTTACCTTTTGAACATGAAAATGATGAACGGAAACGCAATAAAAAAAAGAAAAAAAAACATACTGTGCATCATTTAAGCAAACAGAAGCATCATAACTTGCTAAACAAAAAAGCATTGCCCCTTCCCTCCCCTCTCCTCCACCGTGTGGCATAATCGTAGCAGTAAAACAAATTTAAAAAGAAAATAATAAGAAGTTAAGGAAGAGCAAATTTATCTAAAAATTAATTGGGGGAGAGGGTATAAGAAAAAACAACGCTTTAAACTGGAAAGAAACAGAAACACATTTAAAGAAATTTAAATTCATCAGAATATATAGAGCACACCCTTACACACACATACATACATACATACACACACTTACCGATATTATTATACAAACGCGATGCGAATTCGCGAATAGTGTCGCACAAAATTTAATGTAAAAATTATGCTAGAAAAGTGAACCATATACTCACTAACGCAAACATTCAGCGATATACTCCTTTGACAACCGCAGCGTGCAATATCGTGGAAGACAAACACATATTCTTAACAAAGCGAAGTAAGCAGCGAGTCAGTGAATTTAGGCGGATTAGTGCTTTCCTTTTGCCCTCTCTTTTAGGTTTGAAGGCGCGAAGGCCGGCAGCGAATCCGGGATGCTCCGGAACAGTACTTATATATACTAAAACTAATACTCACTAATCCTCCCGCGCACACACACACGTACACAAACACTAGGAAGCGTTACGTTACGACTTGCGGAGAGAAACTGTATAAGTAGGAGGAAAGAGAGCAGAAGAGAAAGACCCAACGAGAGAGGGAGAGAGAGAGAGAGAGAGAGAGAGAGAAAAGAATGAAGCATATGAAAAATGATCACCTGATGATCGTTTATACAGAAACGAATAAGAGAAAAGGAAAGAGAGAAATAATAAAGGGAGAAATGCTGCACAGAAGCTACTTAAAAAAGGCTCCTGTCGTAAAGCAACCCGAGCAACATGGAGTAAAGAAGTTTAAAAACACAAGAAATAAACACAAACAGGGGAAGATGATACGGGAAAATCGAATGGTTGACATGTTTTTGATAAAAAAAAACGCAGAAAAAAACCCACTAAAATAAAGAGATTGATCAATGAGAGCAAAACAAATTGAAAATGCATATCATAGGTGTAAAAAAAGCAAATAAACAAACAAATAAAAAAAACATGAAAACACATTACACACACTTACACTTACACTATGACTCTCCGGTAGTGTCGATGAGGGAAAAAGCGAAAAAAAGCAGAGAATAGAGAAGAGAGAGAGAGAGAGAGAGAGAGAGAGAAAGAGAGAGAGAGAGAAAATGATTTGAATGAAATGTCATACAAATACACCCACACACACAAACATTGAAATACACACAAGCAAAAGCTGGAGGAGAGAAAGAAAAGGTAACTAAGTATGCAATTCCAACTTCAATTAGACTGTAGCCGAAAGGGTAGCGAGGATAAAAAAAGGGTGGAAAAGGGAAAATAAATAGCAAGCTAATGTACACAAAGCAAGAAAACGGGAAAAGCATCCCTTTTTTGCAACATAGCCGGACGCAACAAGTAGAAAAGTGAATTGCGTGAAAAGTGAGAGAAAAAGAAACGAGTGTAAGGAAGTGAACGAGAGGATACGGTAATCAAATTTGTAAGGAATCAGAGAAAGGCATCAGACAGTGAAAAAGGGGGGAGAAGGAGAGAGAGAGAGAAAAAAAGAAAAAGATAGAGAATGAGCTCTCTCGAATTGCAAAGAGAATGAAAGAGGAAGAAAAGAGAGTTAAAATTAGGAATGAAAAAGGTATAAAATATGAAACTACAATAGTGCGCCGGAGCAGCAGTAGCAAACAATGAGCAAATTTGAAATTACATGAAGTGCAGAAAAAGGTGTGAAAGAGAGAGAGAGAGAGAAAGGAGAAGAGGGAGGGAGTGAGAGAACGAGGGAGCGAGAAAAGATGGAGAAACCAGAAAGACACATAAATCACCAAAAAGAAAGTGAAAAATAAACTAAAAACTGAAATACATTCAACTGGCGGCACAGTGTTTCTTTTTACCTTTCTTTTATCCATTGTGTTACCATCTTGGCTGTGGGTGTGCCACTGTTCTTAGTACATTTATTCTGATTCTTTTTCATTTCATGAGTGTTACATGTTGCCACCTCCTTCACCTTTCTTTTATAACTTCTTTCACTTACTTCCCTGCTCTTTTTCACCTTCTTGTTGATTTCTTTTTCCAGGCTCTGGGACGCTTGCTCGTCGGGCAGGGCGGTTATCCCCGGTCGGGCATGAAGTCGGCCCCACCGGCCGGTATCATCGGTTTCCCCGGCGCTGCAGTCGGTGCGATCCCCTTCGTCTTTCCCTTCGCACCCCTCGGACTCGGTCTGTTTGATACAGATCCGCAGCGACTGCTCTCCCTGCTGCACCACCAGTCTGCCCTGGCGGAGGAGGCACTGCGCTACCGCAGCCTGCTGTTTGGTGCCACCGCGGACAGTGGCAATCTCTCCACCGGCACGCAACCGCCCTTGCTAGACGACTGCAAGGAGCCGCTCGATCTGCATGCCAACACCACCGGCAGCACGACTGCCGGCGCCGCGTCCTTCGAGTTTCCGCTGGAGAAGACGTCCAAGCTTGGCGTCGCAGCCTCCGCCGCCATCTCGCCCAAACCGACGATGATACGCGTGCGGGACGGTCTCACGAAGGAAGGCTTCCGCAATGGAGGTGGCGAGGAGCTGCTGCTCCGCAAACCACCGCCACCGCCCCCACCAGCGCCACCGACGGCCCCTGTTGCGTCCTCCTCCTCCTCATCGAGCGGCGACGAGCCGCTCAGTCTGTTTAGAGACGTCGGGCCGGGCGGCTCCCCGACCCCAACCACCTCCGCGTCCACCACCGGGGCCGACACCGCCAAGTGTCACATCTGCATGGCCAACTTTCCGTCCGCCTGGCTGCTGGAGCAGCATTCCGCCCTGCAGCACCCGCACCTGACGATTCACGACGACAAGCCGTACCTGTGCGGGCTGTGCGGACAGAAGAGCCGGTACGCCTGCTGCCGCTACCGGACGGTGCTCGCGAAGCATCAGCGGACGGAACCGGGGGGCCGTAGCCGCGTACCAGCCGACAAGCTGTTCACGTGCGACGTGTGCGGCATGCAGTTCCGGTATCTGAAGTCGTTCAAGAAGCACCGCCTCAACCACGCCCTCGAGCGGCTGCACGGGAAGAAGAGCGGTGGGGGTGGTGGTGGAAGCGGGACGGGACAGCCGCCTGCCGACAGTGAGCCGGCGGTTTCGAGCACGAACGAGGGCGGCGAGGGCATCCCCGGCAGTGCGGCCAGCAGCGCGATGGTGGCAGACCTGAGGAGTCTCACGGCCCAGCAGGGCGAGGTAGAGGGCGCAATGTTGGGGCAGGGGGGTGAGAAGCCGACGGGCGGGGAGGAGCAGGATGATACGGTGTCCGATACGGCGCTGCTGAGCACACCGGCCGCCGACTCGGCGCCGGTAGCGGACGACGCGCAGCTGAAGATAACGAGCAGCAGCGGCAGCAACAGCAACAGTAGCAGTGCGAGCAGCGTCATCTGCCACAGCAACGGTATCGCACACAGCCACCCGAGCACCACGAACGGGGGCAGTCGGGTGGTGCCGTCGCCGATGGAGGCCGCGGCCAACGAGGCGCTGCTTACGGGCGAGCTGAAGCGTTACCAGGCGGCTTCGGTGGCGGCAGTAGCGGCGGCAGCCGCCCAACACCATCACCACCATCACCACGCCGTGCGCTCAATGGAGGCCGAGTCGAGCGGTGTGACAGGCGGCAGCAACGCAGCCGCTTCCAGTGCTACCGGCGCCAGCGTACCGCAGCAGCCCCACGGGCTATCGCCGCCCACAGGTGGCACCAACAGCGGCGGCAGCTCCTCGACCGGGTCCAGCACGCTCAGCCACACGCTGAACAGTCTCATCAACGCGGAAACCATACCCCACCACCGTCTGCTCGGGCTCGATCCGCAGGAAGCCTCCATCCTAAACTTTCTGCGCGTGGACGCGGCGGAAAAGCAGCGCGACCGCCGGTTCGCCTGTCCCTTCTGCGGCAAGTGCGTCCGGTCGAAGGAGAACCTGAAGCTGCACGTCCGCAAGCACACCGGCGAGCGGCCGTTCGTGTGCCTGTTCTGTGGGCGCGCGTTCGGCGGCAAGTCGGACCTGACGCGCCATCTGCGCATACACACCGGCGAGCGGCCGTACCACTGCGAGGCGTGCGGCAAGTGCTTCGCCCGGGCCGACTACCTCTCCAAGCATCTGACCACCCACGTGCATCAGCTGTCGCCGCGCCCGTGAGAGGAGGGCCGGCGGAGGCGTCCGCGCATGTCGGTCCTCTGCCGGAAGTAGAGGAGAAACTGTTAAACAAAAACTCCACAAACTAACCACCAAAACCAATCAAGAGAGAGATAGAGAGAGAGAGAGAGAGAGAGAGAGAAAGAGAGAGAGGCAAAGAGGCCTAAGTGTGTCCGGCGACAACCTCTCGTTCGTGCAACGCAAAAGCAATACCCCATACAGTCCAACAGCAGCTGGATCCACTTTATACTAGAGATCTTTATAGGTAGCAGAGAGAGAGAGGCGAAGAGAGCACGAGAGAGAGAGAGAGAGATAATGGTGAGTAATAGAGGGTAGAATGGGAAAATGGAGTAACCTCTATTTATAAAGGCCACCTGTAACACTTGTAGCTGCAACTTTCGTCTATTATCATTGTTGAACGTGAAACACTTATACATATGATAATTAAACACACCCACATAACTACACAAACAATCACGCAACGAGATACCGAGATGGACGAGAAAGAGAGAGAGAGAGAGAGAGAGAGAGAGAGAGAGAGGGAGTGAGAGAGAGAAAGAGAGAGAGAGAGAGAGCATTGTGGAACAATTTTACCTCAGGTAAGCGGGAACGTGCAGACGTGTGGACGCGCACCTCTTATTATCCCAACAATTTTGGAGATCTGCTAACAACAAACACTCGCACAAAAAAAACACTAACACTACAGGAAGATAATTGAAAAACAGGTTTTGCCCCGCAGCAGCATTCCGTCCGCCAGCTTACCGAAAAAAGGGAAAAAGACAGACAACTGCGGAGGCAAACTAACAAGTACTAAGAGGACACTAAATGCGAAGGGTGCCGCCACCAGCTCGGATGAGTGTTTGTTTGTTTTTCGATTTGTTTCTAAACCAGCTGCTTAGTTTTAAACTGCTCCATTGCTGGAGGAAGCACAACACTTTTCCCACGGTTGCAGGAAATGCTCCAAATAGACGACTAAACGCACTAAACAAGGTCCGCAATTAATTATCTGTGATTTTACGTCATAACAGAGGCGCCCATCGTTTGACATCAGGAGAAGCGGGAAGGATATGTGCGGCAAAGGCAGACGGACGACTGCGAGACGAATGAGCAACAGCCAAACTTGTGGTCATCGCTAGAAGATAGTAGGGACAGCACCAGTCGAAAGGGCTGTCGGATGAAAAACACTCTAGCGTCCATTGTAGTACAGCAAGTTAGCAGAAAACAAATACTCCACAACATAGACACAAGCACATCACACCACCGTTCATATACTCGGGTTTTAGGTTATTTGTTTTGGTCTTCAGAACATACCCCTTCTTTTCCCTTCGGTTTGACGATTGCGATGTGGTTCTGTCAATCGTGACATTTGCTAAGAAAGTGCAGTAGAAAGTGAACACTCGTCTTCTGTGTCGGTTTGACGTTTATGGGCAGTAGTGACGCCCGAGTGCAACGTCCAACAAGCTGTCAAGGTTGACAAAACCCTCTGCAGATCGCATTGTGACCTAGAGTATATATACACAAGATAATATTTAATGCAGTTGCAGTAGGTAATAGCAGGCCGCAAGGGACCCAGGAAACCCGTGGGCCACAAAGTGTATGGGGACATTGTCCGGATCTTTTCGAAAGTAAATGAGGAAGGGCTTTGAAAAGACAGAAAGTGGTAGAAGAGGGGAGGAAGCTAATGAAACAACTGAATGTGATTATTTTCTATATATTCAAAAGATTTAAGCTATTTATACTTATACATGCAACCAAAACGAAAACCAGAGATTCAATAGTGATTTTACACGCAATACTTAAGCGGGAGAAAGAGGAAGAGAGAGAGAGAGAGAGTAAAACAAGAAACAACGTAATATAACAAAACAAATGAAACAGAAAATCCGTCTCGCAAAGTGGTACGAAGCAATGCAAACCAAAAGAGAAAAAAATAGATACATAGCTGGCAGAAAAAGAAAAGGTAGAAGAGTATGAAAAGAAAAGGGACGGAAAAGAGGACGAAAAAACGTACTAACTTCACACCAATCAACCAACTGACAGCAGCAAACGTAATAGAAGGTAATAACCGTACCGTCGCTCTAGCGGCAATCGGGCAAAGCTAACCTAAGCGCACCGGCAACTCATACCAAGAAGCATATACACCGAGCACGGAAAAGCGGGTGGATGGAAATATTAAGGTTTTTGGTTACTTTTATACACTCTATATTTATATACACGTAAGCCAAACGAAAGACGGGATTTTTTCCGAATGCAGCAGCCAGCCGAAAACCGAGTCGTCAATAAGCGCCACCGATGCGCCACCGTAAACAAGCATACACATAGACACACACCTACACGCCCATCGTACGTTAGTAGATGTCTTTACCAAACGTACCATAGTGAAAGGAAGAAACAACCAAAGGGCATAGCAACGGGCAATATTTAGGGGACTTCCATTAATTATGTAACACAAAACTTGAAAACCAAGAACTTGAGTGTCCATCTTATCTATATGACAGTGTTGCCAAATTGTAACGCTTTAAGCTCATCGCATCTCATTTTCATTTGAATATCCTTAGAAACAATTAATTCATAAGCTTCCTACAGACTTCTTTAGCATATTTCTTTCATATTTTTTCTGGATCGACTGCTTGCTGTTGCTCCGAATCAAAAGAAGAGCCTACAAATAGATACATCCACACATCGTTACGTCCTAATGTTACGTAGCGTAACAGATAACGCCGATAATAATTGTTACATATTTAATGGATTTCTTCCTCAGAAAACACCATTTCGTTACCGATACCGAACATAGAAAGCACTTTTCCCCAACATCCACAACAAACGCACAAAACCTACACAACACCGTAATTACAGTTTAAGGGTATATACAACGTTTTTTGATACGTAAGTGCTACACGCGTTTATCGCGAAGGGATTGAAAGATTAAAGTGAAGGAAAACGTGAAACGTCATAGAACATCGAATACGAGAAAACAAATGGCCGACGGCTCAGTTCATAGCAGCATCCTAGCAAAGAGTTTTTTAAAAACACAGAGAGATTTTATTTTTATTCCCATACAAAGCGTGTGAAAGTTATTTGTGACGTAACGGAGATCGAGTACTAGCTGTACCGATAGGGAGTGAGTTTCGAGAGTGAGAAAGGGATAGAGATAGAATGAACGAGAAAGAGAGAGAGAGAGAGAGAGAGAGAGAGAGAGAGAGAAAGAGATAGAGAGAGAGAGATAGAAACCGAGAGGACTGATGGCTAGAAATGTATTGGAATCTTCTCTACTTCCGGCCTACTAGGGATGGAAAGCCGAGCAACAAAAACACTACTATTAGTAACGCTGTATTCACTGTGTGCTCACGCAATCGACAATTGCATCGAGCACCTCTCCCTTTGGTTTGCGTCGTGTCTCAAATAAGTGTTTGTGTAGCTACCAAAAGAGAGTTGAATTATTCATTATTCTAACAAGTTAAACAAAAAAAAAATAACAAAGATGGCGGTCCTACTAGTCGCCTAAGTGTGTTTCAGTGTAGTGCGAAAGCGAGACAGGGCTCCCGGTAGTTAAGGCTTCGTTTTAGGAAGGAGAGGTCTCCTTTGCGGTTGGAGAAAGGATTCATGATCCAACCGCACCTGTCAGTTGCTGTACCGCGAACGAGTAGAGGGGAATAAAGTTACAATTTCACTGTGCCAAATTAAATGTACCTCAGAGCAACCATCAGACAAAATGTAGTAACAGCAGCGTACGTAAAACACGTGACACACATACATATAAATCACACGGACACACACGCACCCTTACTCACTCATACTGTAAGGAGACGGTATCAAGGTGAACACTAGGCACTAGTGACAACGTCACTACCATCCACTACCACACGTACGCTAGTGACGTACCGTTAAAATGTCCAACATCACAGAAGTATGGCGTCGGGAAACACCACAACCACATTAACGCTTCCAACAATTCAAATACACATTAAAACAAACACACACGCACACACTCAATTGAATAATAATATGAATGAACAATATTGTATTTGGTGTCGTTTTCATTTTCCGAGCAGTAACGCTCGGTCCCAAAAACACATATATATATATACATAAAAGAATCTACTACTTCTACTAACGTTTAAGGCAACGCAAACTTAAGTACTGATATAAGTGTCTGTGGTTTTCTGTTCACTTTTTCGCAACAACAAAAAACAATCGTTGCTCTATCGACGAAGCATAAATTAAGAATAAAAAGGGAAACACATCTCTTCAAGCTCTACTTACGCTAGTGCACTAGCGTGGCAAGGTGAGACACACTACTATTAGATCGATGTCTGTCATGTTTGAGTATTTTAAAGCAAATTTAAAGCTAGATGTGACGGTTGAGAGAAGGAAGCATTCAATACAATCGTGGCGATATTTAAAAGATAAAAGGAAAAAAAAACACAAATTGTTCTACTAATTAAGTGTCAGGTGCGCAAAAGATGTAAAAGAAGTGTCAGGTTAGCTGTCATAACTGTCATACGGCAGGGAATAGTACACACCGATAGCAATAGCCAGCACACCACGCTCGGCCGCGAGCGTCTAGAATGTGAATGTATTACTACACGAGTCTACATCAACACTGCTAACCCGTGGACGGGCACTCACGCCCGTAAGGAGGTAAGCGATATTGAGCAAAGCGAGAGGGGGAGAGAGTGAGAGATAGAGCGAGGCAGAGAGTGAGAAATGGACAGCATTATTGTACTTAAGATTACGTGTATCGATAGCAAATACTCTGATTGAGATTCAATTAAGTTCCTACCGAATAAGACTAACTGAATCAGGTACAGATGTGGACGGGTTTTCGCGGGGGAGGGGGCGGGGCGGCTGAGCTGAAGGTGGCAGGCACAATCATGCCCTGCCTTCCCTTTTCCCCTATTCCTGCCCATCGCGGACGTTGAACGGTTCCCAACTATCGTACAATCATAGCGGCTCGAGTCCGAAGCATGTGTGTGAGTGTGTGCTTATGGTACCGTTCGACGTATATATGTGTGAATTGTTTTCTTTCTCAGTTTTACCACTTGTTTGGACACCAGTTTTATCGAATCTGTAGAACAGAGACAGATTTTTTACGGAAAGAAGGGTGTGAGAACGAGAAATAGTTTCTCTTCCTTATTGCCATTACTGCAGCTACTACTACCATTTACTACTGATTAGTTGTACGTTGCATTAGAGAAGCTGTCAATTGGGAATTGGGCTTTTATTTTTCTCTAGGTAGAAGGAATGGTGGTGGCGCCGTGTTGATCGAGAGGAAGGAATGGATGAACACTACCGGTGATCCATAATCCGTCGTTGGTCTCTTTAGGTAGAGTAGTACTGTCGGGAGGGTATCGTGGGATCTGAACGTAACTGAGGGGTTTCTTTAGCAGAGTAATTAGTAGCTGGAACTGAATGTGTATTTTTTGAAACGTGTTGTACAAATTTTTTTAGGTCAACGAAAGGGCGCGTACGGAAGGGCGAGCTAGGAAAAGGGGTCTGTATGTTTTAGTAAGTAGGTTTATAAGGGCGTCGATTGAAGGTATACACTCGGTACGCTACCCTGTCTACTAGTGCAATGCATCAACCATCATTTTCCCCCGGAGAGTGTAGTGCTCTTTTAACTAAAAAAAAAAAACGACCGGCTTCCATCTTATGCGAACGGTGTATAAAAGCGAAAAACTTCATGCAAACACATACACACACCACACTAGTACACCGTACTAACAACAGAACGCAGCTGAACTACAACAGACAAATTGAAAAACTGAAGCAATATTGAAGTGTGACTAATAGTAAACTGATCGTGCGTCATGTGAACGAGGATCTATTACGCCATAAGGTAGTACGTAAGTAAACTTAATACCAATACCGTAAAATAACCACTTTTTTTGCAAAACCAAAACCAATACAGCCACATATGCCCGACAGCGCACGCTGCGACGGGTGTTACTAAGCTACCGGACGCAGGACGACACGTGCGCAGATGGTGAGAAGTGTGCGGTGCGTAGCGGCTAGTAAAAAATCAGGTGATATATTTGAAAGCTTGCGAAGCATACACTCACAGCAACAAACCATGATGTAAAACATGATTGTGAAGGGATGGTGAAGATGAAGTAGGACGGGAGTGTGAATGTATGGCAACATACTTACAACACACCGGGGACGAACAATCTTTACCCCTTTCTGTGCTTTGATGTATAATGGATGAGGGGAACGATTAAGATAATAAGATGTATTATTGTAAAGGAGTGTAAAACACTTGTCCGGATATAGTCGTAGGCTAGTGGTAAGAGAAACCAAACGACACAATACACACATACACATTTGACCAGATTTTATCTAGACGAGACGTAAGTAGGTAGCAAGCCAGCGGAAGATAGTGTTAAAGGTTACTCGTTACTTGTTTTTTGCTTCTTTTTCTGTTACTCATGTATCGCCGCGTGTCACACCGATGTTGTTTTGTTAACGTTAGTAGTACTGCCATTATTACTGAGCTACTTTCTGCATTAAGTGTGCGTGTGTTTAGTTTCCGTGCAACAAAACCTGAAAGGAACGAAATAGTTAGAAACAATGCGAGTCTAAGAGCGAGGAAGAGTGTTAGAGAAATGGAAAGAGATTTACTAGCAATAGTGACAGTGTAAGGGCGTAACGCTCGCGCCATGTTAACGAAACCCACCAAACACTATCTACTACAGCAACAAAACAAACCGTCTCCCATCCGCCCCACATCTGTCTCCAATACATGCAAGCACGCAGTAAATACTTAGCAACGAGCAGAAACAGAAGAAGAAAAAACGAAACAATCGATCACCGCATAATCGACCACCCACCACCCATTACTGCCGAGCGTTACCGAAGCTCACCAAACCGAAGCAGCAGTACTAATACAGTAAGAAACTGCCGAGCGCAATAGCAGTAAGTATCGACACTTTGTCGCTGCCGCCTGTGATAACAGTGAAGTAGCCCGTAACAAGCCAACAGCAAAAACCAAAACTCAACGCAAAAAACAGTCGAACCAAAACCGAAACAGTTACCATTGTTGGTGGACGTTTTGTCTGCTGCCACTACTACTACTAAGTACCACATACTACCTTTGTTACAAGACTTGTATGAAATGATGGAATCTTATATACTTACTAGTTTTGAATGTTTGTGCACGTTTCGTAACGTTCCGCCAACACGTTAGGGACGGAGGATAGGACAAGATGAGTGTAAGGCGAGCGCTCGCCGAGGCAAACGAAGGTTCTCAAACGTAACGCACCGTAACGCGTGCGACTGTGGTTGTAAGGTAAGCCCACTAACCGAAAGAGGGCGCTGAGCAATTTGTGTTCATTCGACTTAAAGCATTCATTTTGCCATCCGTTTATCTAGTTTGTACTGTTTGTTTAGTGCTGTGAAACGGCTAAATGTGTGTGCGTTTAACAAAAAGAAGAAAAAAAAAACTAAACCCAAAACTGTGTACAGATTTAGAGGTATAGCTTAATGTTTGAGCAAAACGTTGCCGTTTCGGTTCTGAATGTCTGTATCAAATTGGAAACAAATTGAATTAAACATAATTGGCTCCCCTTTCCCTCCCCGGGGACCGGTTGCGCTGGATTACAGGCGAGTGAAGCTGAGCGGGGAAGGGGACTGGGAGGGAATGAGGGCACACTAAATTAAGGATAAGCAAACTAAATTTAACAAAACTTAACGAACAACAAAAAATCTGTACATTTTATGGAGGGGCAATAGACTTGGTAGTTAAATCAATTTTTAAATTATCTTTTTCCACGTCTGTGTAAAATCGGTATCTTTTCTCGGTGAGTGAAATAAGATTTATCAGGTGTCGCTACTATCGAAAGAACAAACGGAGGGACGTGTGCGGGAGGGAAAGAAAGGGATGTATAAGCAGAGCAGAAAGTGGTAGCAGCTGAGCGCCAAAGTGATAATGAGCGAAGGATAAAACATATTTAGTAATTGAGTTCTTGTGTGGCGCCAGCGGACGGAGCTAGCTCTAAGCGAACAAGGAAGACGGAAGAGGGGGGGGGGGAGGGTCGCGACCCTTACCAGACGGATGCGTTGTTAAAGCGTGCAATTACAGACTCACACTATTGGAAGGATAAAGTTAAAAAATATACACACCCACACACACACACACACCCACACAAACTAACAAAATACTATTCGGTGTTGTGACTTAATGAACATACTTACTTACCCGTAACATTCCACTGCAAGCAAAGTGATATTGGAATGCGGAACCTCGGTGGCGATTGAATTATTACACTATTTAAAGTAGGAGCGACCAGCGACAGCGCAGTGACTGCCCGGACGCTTAGTATATGAGTGTTTGGGTACTAAGCCAGGCGGCACCTAAAATGACTGAAAGGCGAAGTAAATTGACCGATGAAGGCGGACGCTGTCGCTGCAGCAGAGGGGGGTGTATCAACCGTATTTAGGCAGATAGTTTTAACACAATTGTCAACAACAACCTTTTGCCGGGTGAGTGTGATTGAGCATAT
>KB671798.1:475504-494465 GCA_000349105.1 Anopheles epiroticus | reverse complement strand
TATATATATATATATACATAAAATAGTTTACAAAAGAAACCAAAACATGAAAAATGAAAAGCCCCCAATGAAGGAACGCATGCACACCAGCATATAAAATAATAAATTGAGATGTACTTTTCCAATTCATATGTATGTGTGTGTGTGTATACGTGAGTGTATTTTAGAGAGCAATAATGATCAATACAATATAAATTAAATTAAAAAGTAAAAGTAATTACATTCACCCTGCTGTACTAAGTACATGGAAGATGAATGTGTGCGATAGGGAAGTGTCAAATTGTGAATGATCAAATCAAACGGAAAATTAACAAAAAAAAAACATGTGTGAACTGCTATGTATTGACACTTTGGATCACGACACTAAGAGTTTGTTGAGACAAACAGCATGAAATAAAGAAGGCAAGAAGAGTTAGAAAGAGAAAAATGTTGTAAAGGAAATGGAATGATTGTGATAACGTTATAATTATTATAAACAAAGAAATAGGCATACACTTATCGTGCGTGTGTGTACGAGAGAAAGAGAGAGGGAGATAAAGAGCGAGAGAGAAAGAGAGAGGGAGATAAAGAGCAAGAGAGAGAGAGAGAGAGAGAGAGAGAGAGAGAGAGAGAGAGAGAGGAAGAGAAAGTGGCTAAGGTAAGGAAAAAAGATTGTTAAATTGCCGTCGTAGTAACAAAGAGGGAGAATGAGGTCTATAAAGAGCGAAAAGTTAGGAATAAGAAAATAAAACATAAAAACAAAGACAACCCCTAAAAATGAATGTATCCCTCCTCGTACACAGTAAGGAAAGTAATATCTTTGCCAGCGAAAACAAGAAAAAGACAAGAAATGAGTAAACTAGATTAAGAGAGCAGGTTAGAAGAAATCAATAACACACCGACCGCAGAATGTTCAAAATCGTTCCTTGTGGTTCGCAAGGTGAGCCGGTAGCATACGCTCGTGCTAATTCTTACACAAGTAACACACAGGATGGTTCGAATGTCTGTGTACGGTTTATTTGTATTTGTTTAACTATTTTGTTTGAGAGATTAACCGTGCAACACTAAAGAATATTCATATTAAGCGCACACATACACAGTAAGCTACCCAAAGCCATACACTGTAACACAGAGACATACAACCAGAAAAGTAAAAAAACCACTCAAACATATTTAAAGCAGTACGATTGATGAAAATCGGTGTAAACTTTGATCGAAATGGTTTCAAAACAAAGGTAAGAAGAGCAAAAGCAAAGCTGCTGCAGTGTTATTTGTCAAGGTGAACAAAATGGAGGCAAAGCTCACTTTAGAAACGGACGAAACGCAACAGACAAAATGAAAACGGAACAAGAATAAAAATAGTAAAACGAGCAAGATAAGAAAAGTAATGCGCACACTAACACAAGCAACAACAAATTGGTCGTAAATGATACTGTGCGTACGTTTACAGCGGCAAGAGTCGATTAGAAAACATAGAAATTACAAAGTAGAACAGAAAAAGGGGAAAAAATATAAATAGACAAAAAAAAGCGAGAAAGTGAAACAAAATTGGAAAAACAAAACAAAATGTTTTTTATATTCTCCGCCCATAAAGTATTCCAAGACAAAGCAAAACTACCAACAAAAAAAAACAACAAATAATTCAATTATAATGTGTGTTGTACATCTTTCGCATCTATATTTCCTCTTTTCGAAACGAGAGTACATAAAACATGTGACTAAAAATGTGAGGCAAAAAGCGGCAAAACACAACAAAAAAAACTAATTAACGAAACTAACACAAACACGCCAGTGCACGGTGTAAGGTGTATCTGGTGGAGGAAAAAAGAAGGAAAAAAAAGCGGTACGTCCAGAGGAAGTGTCGTGTGTATTTATTCGAGAGGAAGAACCTCAACTCGATAGCGCAAACAACAACAAAAAAAACAGAAGGATAAAACAAAAAAGTAGAAGCGAACAATTGGTGTTTATAACTTATTCTGTTAACTATTATAAAACCTGTCATTAAAAATCACACCGCACGAGCATTCTTTGCGCCAGTATTTTAAAGAGCAGCAAAAGATAGGGCGAGAGATAGAGAGAAAGAGAGAGAGAGAGAGAGAAAATGAAATCACTGGCGTAGGTCCTTGTGGAGATTTCGATAAAGAAGTAAAAACGTCCGATGAGTGTTTATATATTGAAGGTGTATAGAGAAAAGGGAGGCAAAAAACACTAAAACATAAAAACACTTTGACTGAGGAGGGCGATACGGCGGCAAAGGAATGGAACAATTTTTAGGCAATTTTTCACAGAACAACAAAACATCTAACCTTATATACAAGTGCAAGCAACATGAAGTTAATCTCTCTCACACACAACACAAACACAGACACAGGCACAATGCAGAGAGACACACAATACACACTCGGCCACACGTGCACACACACTAAAACAAACTCTATTTCTTGTAAGAGAAGCTTTCGGTGTCCAATTTATAGGGAAAGAGCAAAATCGATCGATTGAGAAGCTATTAAGCGAAATGTTACACACACCGAGACAACCACACACACACACACACACACATGCATACACACATTTACACACAATCGAAAGAAGGACAGCAACAGAAGTAGACGCTAAGTAGACCGGGAAGGCCAGTAGTGGGCGCATTTGTCAGGAACGAGTCGGCTGGATCAAAGCTGGATCAAAAGATTTCAATGCTGCGTGGAACGACGAACGTGATTTGAACGTTTTCCGTTTTCGAGGCTTTAGTTAGTGGTTTCCGTGTTGACCCAGCCCGACAGAATCTGTCTATTGCATGTGCGACAAATTGTGTGGACGGGAATGATGAAGGAATTAGTTAGGGTAGCTCTAGTAGCTCTACATTCTAATATTCGTTTCCAAAGAACCCACCATTGGGGGTTTCGTTTTTGTTTTTTTTTTGTTCATTTTTGTTTAGGCAGAGTAATTTTTGACAGCAGCCCTCCCTCTCGAGCAAGTAAACGAACCTTACATACAGCAGTCACAACAGCTCCACACACCAGCCGAGGCTGAATGCCAAACCGAACACACTAGCACCGCTAGTGCTACCTAATAGCAATCACCGAACGCGTCACCGCCATCTTTCTGTCAGTTTTGACAGCATCTACTGCATTATTGCGCCCCATCCCCATAGCTCGGCAGACGTAAACGATAACAGTATAGTGTGCGCTAACCCAGCAGCAAAACTAACGAGGAAAACGAAGAGGAAGAAGAAAACACAATAATATTTTTTGATACAAAACATTTTTACAACCAATTTAAGCGACGACGAAGGGGGCAGAGGGCAAGAGAAAGCCAAAAGGAAACTAACAAAAACACATACAACGCAGATAGATTATCAAAGTAAAAACTCAACCGTACATCGAGCATTGCAAACCTCGACAGGTACCGAATGGACCCAATGGAAGTAACACACGCACCCACAAAAACACACTCTCGCACAAAAACTCGCGGCGTTGCGCGAGCAACGAATACAGAACATGGAGATACACACGCCCCCAAACCCAAAACGCACACATCTTCATCAGCGCGTAAATCGGAAACTAGAATCAGAACCAACACATGCTCTCGGCTGCAATCGGTTTCATGGTTAAGTTGTTCCTTACACTAAATTATCGGTCCCGTAGATTGGCGAACATTGGAAAGGAATTCGGCGTGCGTACAAAATTTGTGAACGTCCAAAATTATTCTACCGAACAGAGATGACGCGTACACTTAAAAATAATTAAGAGCAAAAAAATCCGCAAGCTGCGGAAAAGCGAAGAAAAATTAAATCACCCCATCAGTGGCGTAATTATTACATTTAAAGTTTAGAGCGCATGCAAATATGCGAAATGGAATCTTCTATCCGAACTAATGCCGCAAAATTGCAAAATTGCTAATTGAAAACTAAAAACTCAAGAAATGTATTTTTCAGTCCACACAAGCGCACCGCCCTTTCGAAATTTCGGCATGAAAACATCGAGGAAAAACCCATAATATAGGCAAAATTGGATAAAAATTGTAACACAAAACAGACACAATTCAATTAGAGAGAAAGAGAGAGAAAGAGAAAAGTGGAAGAACAGAAACACAACAAAGCAACAATTGGCGTAAAACCTTCGCAAAACGGCATCAACGCCGGGTTCAATGTTGGCAACAAACGTGCAGCAAACGATGATGCCGCAACGTTCTTAGGGCACTGCGTGGGAATGTGTGGGCACTGACGACGCACACTTAGCCACAACACTCACCCACTACCATTAAGCACACACGTTACACGGGACGAGAAAGAGCCTAAGATACACACACAGAGATACACGACTCCAACACGCTAAACGCAAATTCCCACAGACAAACAAAAGAAATATACACCCACGCACACACAGACACACAATGTCCAGCAGAATATGCGAAGCAAAAAGTATATTAAATTATGTGGAAAATAAACAAAACACACAAACACACACTTCTTAATTCTTGTTGTAATAAATGTTATATTTATTGAAAAATAGACTGGGATTTCTTGTTCTTTATTAGCCGGTGCATCCGAACGTTCTATACTTTACATACCTTTAGTTGGCCTGCCCTTACCTGGCACGTCTATAAAACATGCTGCTGTTTTCCAACCAGTCTCGAGGAAACTTGTTCCATAGCATAGCACTCCTTCATTCCTGCCGGGGTCCGACCTTTCGCAGTTCTGACGCCACTTCATCCAGGTAATGAGGTCGTTATGCTCATCTACATTTCATACAGAACAGGTCGCAGGTCGGGTTTTAGACATCAAAATGTGAGCGTAGACGTCTACTAGCCGTATCAATGGACGATATATGGCGCATTTCGTGTGTTGCTGGAGTCTTGTGGATCTCAGGAGTTTGCGGAGCCCGCAGTAAACACTGCTCACATTGTCGTCCGAAGTTACAATCGCACTAAAACAGTAGAACTCCTCCACCGCTTCTTCGAGATCTTCGACAATGACAAATACACTCTAAGAAATTGAACAGATCGGATTTAAATCGTGTTTGTTCCTCTGTAGGTCCGTACGTAGATTGTGTTCGAAAAGTGTCCTTCCCAGATTAACCACGTTCTTATGGATGCAAGTAGTTGTGCTGTGGTGGTCTGCAGGTGGAGCGGAATCGAGATGCACGCTTGATACTTTACTTTGTATATTAAACAAACGTTTAATATCTAATATGAAGGAGTGCTGAAAATTCTATTCAATTTGTGTTCATGCGAGGCTCTCCTAGCAATAAAAGTTTCAACTGATCTAGGTAAAAATGTTGCGTAGAAGAGAGATAAAATGTGCACATATGTTCACACATGCTTATTGCATGCAACATTTATGCACCTAAAACTTGTGAGGTCTTTTTATTCAGAGACGAATGTTAACCTGCCGGCTCAAAGTCTCTAAGGAAATGAAAAAAAACTCTTTTTATTTTATTGAATTCGATTACGACCCGTGATTGTAGCGAGTTCGAACCTACTTCCCATCATGAACCTACTGAGCTCCCATGAACCTACCAAACTCATACGAACGACCTATTGGAACCTTAAACTCGACCTGGAACGTTCCAGGCAGCTTTTGGATAGCTTCGATCGAGTAGGTTCGAATCCACCCGCCCATCACTACTCTAGTTAAATATTAAAATGATTTTTTTATCTCCAAAATGCATCGCAAACCAGGGCCATAAAGCTGTAAATTTTGATGAATTTTCTGATACATTAAATTTCTAAACAAATAAACAAACTGGCTTCGCCTTTTATAAAACATGAACAAAATCATTTTCGCCCGCTGCCCGTGGCATCAAAACAAACAAACGCAAACAGCGCGCGGTAGATGAAGTAACCGATCAGGCCGATATAAACATAACAGAACTGTCAACAAAGCAAGCCGCAGCAACAAAGCGCATCGAACGGAAGCAAATGACGCTAACTGCAAAGCACAGGCAACAGAAAAGTGTTGTCGGCTACAAATAAGAGCAACAACCACACTGTTTTCCCTTGGTAAAGCCGCACAAACCGATGAGTGAATTTGATCGTTGCGACTGCTAGCGATTCGATTCGACCCCGCGACAACCGTTTCCCACACAAAAATGTTCGTGAATACACTGCGTTCGAAAAGCTGATCGTGACGCGCCAAAACCAAATGGATGAGGAAGCGATGGAAAAACAGTACAATGAGGTAGCAGCGCGTGCCGTGTTGGGTGAGTTGGATTTCCCTACCGTGTTGGCCTTATTGGTTACGCTCCTCCGAGCACCGAACTATATTGCATTGTCGCTCTGTTTCGCTGCCAGGATACCTTTACGACCACGACATGTACATGCTGGCGGAACAGTTCTGCATCGACTGCCCGTACCTTGGGACAGGGTCGAGCTCGTTCGAGTGGACCCGACTGCCGGCAACGGTGCTGCAGAAACCGCTCCAGCAGGTGATGAAGGAGTTTATCGCGATGCAATCGCAGCGTAAGTTAGAACGAAAATGCTTCCTTGTTAGCCCCTGGCCAAGACCTATTTCAGCCCAAATCGAACCAGATGTACCAACAGAGTAAAACGAGTAAATAATTCTTAAATTGATTGCCTGCTTTAGCTAGTGTTTCATACATTTTGCGCATATAAGCAGTGGCGATTGTTAATTGTTTTTAAATTGTATCAAAGTTAGCATTTAACCCCGGTCCAACGATTAAGACCATGAGAGCTAGTTTATTAGTTTAAATTAAAAAAAAAACATTTTAATATGTTACATCACATCGCATTTTAATATATTTTTAAAATATCATTGTTATATGTGGACGCATCACATAATATTGTTTACAACAGCTCTAAGACGTAGATGCCAAACGATGTTACTAAATTCAATTTTTCGTAAGTAATGCTACTAATCTAGAAATCTTAGGTTTGTTATATCTACATTTGGCCTTTCTGACATGCCTTTCTGCTGAACATGTTCTTGCTATTTATAGTTTCAAGCTATATACACTCTTTACACATCTAATCCCTACTCCTCCGTTTGCTTGCAGTGCTTCAGCTGGTAAATCTTTGCAGCACCGTCGTGCCCTTTCCGCCCACCGAGTCCGCCGTGGTGCTGGTGGATCATCTGATCAATTTGCTGAAATCATCCAACATGTTGGGGATGTTCAATGAGGTGATAGGCAACCAGCCAGACTACAACCCTATACAGGACATCCAGCCACAGCCTATTCCTCCAACACCGCCGGAAATCGTGGTCGGAGGTTCCGCAGCGTCGCTTGATATACCAATCGAACCGGTTGGCTCAACCGCCGTCCCCGCCAGCTCCATCAGCCCGGTGCACGGTATGGCCGTAAACACGCCGCACATGGGGCCGATCGAACCGAACCCCCCGCCCACCGCCGTGCAGGAGCAACAACCACTAGCCATCAATCAAACTGAGGGTGTAACACTGTGCGTTCCACCGCCGTCAACTGACAACCAATCAAAACCAACGGCGATCCTAGCAACCGTCACAAACAACACAGTCGTCCTATCACCACAGCAGATCAATCAACTCAAAAAACCGGTGTCTGTTGAAGGTAAACCGGCAGCCTCACCCACTAGCGGGGCGCACGAGCATCCGGCCCCGCAACCCACCGAAAAAGGGCAGTCGGCGCTTACCGGCACGGACGCCACCCAGTCAAATGCCACCCCGCTGGACAATCCGATCGTGTCCGGTACGACCAGCTCCCGGTCGACCTCCAGCCGGAAGCGGACGCACATCCGCATACTAGACTTTGGCACGCCACCGATCAAACGTGGCAGCCCATCAACCAGCTACTGCAGCTCCACCGGCCGTCAATCTCCTTCGGCCGTTCCACCCTCACCCCCCGCTCGTGCCATTCCCGTGCTGAAGCTTCCGGCGAGCACGGACGCTTCGCTGGAGGAGCCGGAGAAGGAGCAGCAGGCGGTCGCAACCGAAAGTGACGTGCAATCGAAGCCAAAGAAAAGGACACCCGGTCGACCGCTGGAGCTAGGCGATGTGAACTCAAATAACCAGTGGCCCGTCGGCTCGACGCCCGTCACGAAACAATCGGCCGAAACGGTTCGGCGCGGTCCGAGTGTTGAGGTAGGTTTTGTCTGCGATCTGTTTTCATTTATGTTTCAAGTATGGAAATAGCGAGGGCGACAGTTTGAAGCACCTCTTTGACTACAGTTGCAGTAACCTGCACGACTTCCAACTTGATTTGTTTGCTAAGTGAGTTATAAAAACTATAACATTATTTAACTCTCCGCTGCAACTCTCTCACTGTGATTTAAGTCTCACGAAAAATGAGTTGAAAAATCGTTGGTCGATAATATATCAACTTCAACTCATTAACCGCATTTCCATCCGCGGATTTGGAACCAATTATTTCATTATTTATACATATTATATGGAAGTGATCCTTCTGCGTAACGGATAACGCATTAACACTTCTACTTTATTTTTTCCTCGCAGAGCAAATCGCGCTTATCGATGCCTGTCGCAGTCCGGCAAACGGAGGAACCAGCAATCATGCCCGGCCGGATTTCTAGTGCAAACAAGGTGAACCCATCGGCCGACAAACCGACGACACCGCCACCAAGCATGTCCAAGCACGTATCGCCGCCCCGCACCCAAATCCCCGGCTCGCCCGGCTTTGCGGTCGATCCGCTGGCCGTCTATCCAATGACACCCCGCTTTCTCACCCGGCCGCTCCAGCCGCTCTGCATGCTGTCGCCCCTGCTCGGCACGCTCGACACCAGCGGCATCAGCATGATCAAGTCGCTCAGCCACACGAAACCGTCCGACATTAACACGCCTGGCTACCCGATCACACCCGGCTGCTCGAAAACGCCCTCCCCACCGCCGGACAGTGTGTCCTACTACGAGGGCAAACCGCCACCGCCGGGCTCCTCCTGCGGTCCGGCAGACGGGCAGGACGAAGCGTACGATAGCGACCGCTCGGAGGTGAGAAGCAACCTTAGCGCTGGCAGGGACCGTGAGGCCAATGAGGGTGACGTGTCGCGGGAACCGCAGCTGACGCTGACCGCCAGCACCAGGGAAATAACGATACAGTATCGGGAGGGCCACTCCCAGCTGCCATCCCTGCGGGAGCGGGACAGCGAGTACGACGAGCGGTTGGCGTCGCGCATCGAGATTGACAACGGCAGCCACGTGTTCGAAATCGCCATCGCGCCCCTTATTAATTTGTTTGAAAACGATCCCGTGTAAGTCAGGATGTTGGTTTTTGTGTGTAAATATTTTTTATTTAATTTTAGCAATACCGAATCGTGGTAAATGCAGCGGAGCAAAATGCAAAGCCATCTAAAAAGCGCGAACACAGCTGTAGGGATGGCAGGATGTTAGCAAGCTAACGAGATTCGAATTATTTATCACGTTTAGTAAGCAGTCGGCATTGTGTGTCGCGACTCGAAAACTTCTTCGTCTAGCTGAATGTGTTACACGAATAGGCAAACTGCGAAGAACTCTCTAAGTTGACTGAATTTACTTACGCCTACCTGTCAAGTGGGTGTTGTCCCCTACAGTTTTCGAATGATTTTTATCAAAAACAAAGTGTTAAATGTTTGACCGAGATATTACATCTTATTTGCTTTATTTACTGTGCTGTGCCTAAAAGCGAGCGCCATTTGTGCCTTTTCTATTGCAAAATATTCAGCTAGACAAAGTTTTCGAGTTAACTGTGCATATATATATATATACATACGCGTCTGTTAATGGATCACGGAACAACAGACAAAATCTTATGACCCGAAAGGTAGCAAAAGGAAGACCAGAAAGCAATACCCAGAATGCTTTCTTTCCTTCGTTTTCTCCTTCGTTTTACGTGTTCATTTCTCCTTAAATTTCACGTGAACATTTTATTCGTGAAATACATTTTTTCTGTACAGAAAATTAAATGCAATTCAGCACTCAAAGTGTCCGTTTTTGCGACATCGTGCACGGGGAAAGGTTTAAGTTTTAAGTTCACCTTAAGTTTAAACAAATTACATAACGTAGGACAAGCTTGAGGATCATGTACCTTTTCCTAATAGGGAATAGAAACGTTACAGAGGTACGCTGGAAAGTTCTTACGCTTTCCGGGAAGAGAAAACTCCCCTTAGCGGCACACCGGCCAACTCGTTCGTTCTTGAAGACGATCGGCGGCTTGTCGAGCACACGTACGACTTGCCCAGTGTGCGTACAGGGGACGAAGAAAACTGCCCATTTAAATCAAATCAATTACGTGTATTTTCGCGAGTGTAACATGTCCCTTTGCGTTCACAATGGTTTCGGTTGATTATATTTTTCTAAAACACAATTGTTTACCTAAATTTATCGCAACACATACGGTGGAATTTACATTTTAGGGGGGGGGGGGACCACACCAAGAGTAGACATGGGAGTATTTATACCATCAACCAACCCTGATAATCGATGTTCTACCGTATTTGTTTCGTTAATTTTAAATCTACTACGATATATCTTGCTGTTGATTAGCGTGTTAGTGTATCAACAAAAATAGCTTAACGTACACATTTAGAAATTCAAATTTTGTTTTAATGATGATCAGGCAAACACAATACAGCGAAACAATACGCTTCAACCACAAAGAGAGGGAGATAGAAAGAGAGGAACTGTAAAAGTGCAGCAAATAAAATGTGTGACAACTTTCCGAGCTTTAAAATTATGGTTGAATTATGTTTGAGTTTATGCACCTAACTTTGGTGACCGATGACTGTGTAAATTTTAATGGTTTTTTGCTTCTTTGTCAAGCAGATCATTTCGATCATTTCCGCAGCAAATGAACGAGCTGTCCCTTCGTTCTGTCCAGTACCGCTTTCCGGCCGATATTTTATTGAGTTTTTCTTTTATTACCGCGCAACAACACTTATCTGTAAAAAACGCACACGATCTTACAATTGATTAGCTAGCGTCGAGGAGGAGGAGGTGGAGGACGGGGCAGAACCACTGGTACTGCTCGTATCGAGCTGCTGGTAAAGGTAGTCATACAAATCCTGCTCCTTCCCATCGTCTGCTCCGCCCTTTCCCCTCACCTTGGCACCGTAGCGCACCAGCAGCCGGAAGAGCGACGCGATGCACACCTGCCGACCGGCCAGAAAGCGATACATTCGCACCAGTCGCTCCTGCAACCCGTCCTCGTTGCAGGTGAAGTAGAGCAGGGGCCGCTCGACCGCGCACGCCACCATCAGCTGCAGCAGTGCCTTCAGTGGGGTATGTCCTCCGAACGCGCCACAGCCCCAGTTGCCGGTCGCTATGCCGGGTGCCGGCCGACGTCCATCCAACCCGTACCGGAACCCGACGAACGCTTTCGTCAGCTCGCGGCGCAATGCACGCTCCTCGTACTGGTCCATGCCCGGTTGCACCCGCAGGGCATCCAGCCCGACGATGTAGCACTGGCGCCGGCCGCTCGCATCCCGCGGCGTCCCGTCCCGATGGTCCGCGTCGAACGCGAAGCTTGACGCGTAGTTCGCATACGCGCTGAACCGCTCCGAGCCGAGCACCAGGTACGCCTCGGTTTCGCGCAGCGACTCGAACAGCAGCCGCCCGACCAGCAGCTCCGGGTTGATCACGCACCGAATCTCCTCCTGCACACAGCCGTGCCCGATCACGCCCCCGCCAAGAAACCGATTCGCGAACACCATCTGCAGCAGCCCGGTTCCCTGGTCCTCGATCGTCCCGTCCGGCGACACGTGCAGCGGCACGCGCTCGGTGGAGATGCAGGCGGACAGGTTGGCCCAGTCGGGTAGCGCGTTCCGGCCGAGGCAGCGCCGCTCGTACGTCAGCACGCCGGTCGGCATGCGGGTGCAGACGCGGCGAAAGTAGTGGCAGAGGCACTTGATCTTCTCCACCACCGACTGACTGGTGCCAGCGAAGAGGGGCGCAAAGTTGTTGCCGGGGAAGCTCTTCGCGAGTGCCGCCTTCGGCTGGGGAAATGTGCAGAGGAACGCGTTCGCCAGCAGGCAGGCTGCCTGTTCCTGCGTCATCGAAACGGCGTGGTTCTGCTGCTGGACGAGCAGCGGGACGGGTGTGCGGAACAGCTCGGTCAGCCGGAGCGCCAGTTGCACCATCCGCGGCAGCGTCCCACTGAAAAAGGCTTCCCGCTCCGAATCCTCGCACTGTTCCTCGAACAGGCGGTGCAGCGCACCGAACTGGCCATGTGCCCGGTAGTCCGGATTGTACTGCACAATTGTGTCCTCGAGCTGGCGCGAATTCGCGATCGGTTTGGACAGGGCGCGGCACACGAGCGTCCACCGGTTTTCGACCGCGTGCGAACCGTCCGCATTGCGCATCATACACCGGGCCATGGTGGGAAGGCGCAGCGTGCCGCCAGTGGCGGACGGGGTTCGCGGGCTACAGTACGGGGCGGGCGGTCTGTCGGTGTGCGGCTGGTACGGCAGCTCGTACAGTACCGTGTGGTGCTCAGTGCGCTCGATCGCCGGGAAATGGGGCAGCTCGTACGGATCGGTGCACCTGTGGTAGATCGCTTCCAGCGGGCAGCCACGATCGCTCGCTTCGGTCGGTCCAGCATCTTGGTGGGACTCTTTAACGATAGAAGGCAACAATTATTTTGAAGGAAAATTTCGAAACGTTTTCCGCTCATTACCAGCTGATGTGTCCACCTCCATGACTGGTATGCGGCTAGTTGGATTAACCGTCCTTTCGGTCGAGCTTCCCCCCACCTTTCACAGCATCCGACGTTCGATGCGAGTGGAAAACAGGTACCGACGTTAACGTTTTCCAACCGAATGGAGGGAAAATACACCGGGCACCGAAAACACGTATTTACCGGAATGAACCGACACCCGAATGACAGCAGGAGAGGAAGCGCAAAGAAAATGAGTAGAGCGGAAGGGCGCCAAAACACGAAAATGCTTTTCTTTCTCGCTCTGCTGCACGTATCGATGCGATGATTTCGGCTGCACAATGGCAGACTCAGCCAGGCAGCTGTAAACAATGCGTATTGTTTGCCCGCCCGCTGCCGGCAAACGTCAAAATCGATTCAAGTGCATGCGCATTGCCGTTACAACGGTTTCAATTTGAAAAAAGCTTTCCTACACTTTAGAATCATTAACACATCTCGTTGTTCTCGGATAGAATCAATTAAATTAAGCTGAGGCAGTTTAAGGGTGCAATTGGAGTAAAATATTTATTTAAAAATGAACATTTATTTCGCCTGTTTACATTTTTGAGCAATCAAATGCCAAGTTGATGTGCTCGCGGGCGCATAAACGTCAAACGCCCGATGCGGTTTGAAACGGCGCACAATAACAACAAGCAGCAAGTCGGAACGGTGAACGCAGGACGGGCTTAGTAATATAGTAATAAAACTTAATAAAGAATGTTATATACGTGCTGTCCATGTTCTACTGCTCCGTAAAACAGAACCAGAAGGAGTATTAAAGGAGAACAAACAACAGTAATCCTTGTAGCTGCCGTGCGTTCTTCACACGAGTTCAGTAAAAACCTAAAAAGAGCGGGTATCTTTGTGCTGTTTGTGTAGCTGACGGAAACGGAAAATCGTAGTTGGCTGTGTGATGAAAACGAGTTAAGGTGAACATCCACGCATGGATATTATGATAAGCTGGTCGTTGCCCAGCTCGTGTCTAGTTTTCTATTTCCTTCTGCCAACTGTACGCGTTTACCGAACAATGAATAAAACGCCGAGTACCGATTTGAACCAGTAGGTTAGTTTGCTTCACACATAAAGGTTTCATTGCAGCAGCTAATGCAGCTTTCATACAGCTTTCATTGGTTTGCTATCACACCGGACACAAAAGATGCCTTACACAAAATGGATATACTTTAACGTGTACCTTTTAGTTAGATAAATTTGGAAATTCTTACTGTGAATGCTACGGGGTTTCAGTACAAGTGCTGGATGCTTCGGACGGTGTACTATATCGTTCTAGAATCCGCTCGCCCAAATGCACGCTCATTAAAATATCGGTGAAAATGGATGTAAAGATGGAATACCAAGAGGATATAGCAATAATGGTGTACAGTAAGTAAAGAGCGACGATCGCCAACACATTCCTTAGTGTACACTGCACTAAACAGTTTCCTGTTTGCTTTCGTAGACTATCTGATCGAGCAGCGCTTGATGCTGGTGGCGGAACAGTTCGCCAAGGTAAGCCTGTATCTGCCTCAAGTTCGACGAGGTCCTGGCAGCTGTATGTTTCTGACCACGCCGTACCGCAGCCTGCAGGAGGTGGTGCGTGAATACATCTCCCTGCACCGAAACAGTAAGTGTTGTGCTCCGCTTTTCTTTTGAAATGATATCACTATTAACATGCTATCTCTCTGTCTCTCCTGCTATGGTGCTACAGTGAAGTCGCTGCTCAAAAAGTACCACAAGGAGGTAAGGCTACCATACGAAAAGACCACCTGGGACAAGGTCGAACATGTGGTGGATTTTTTCCACTCGCAGCTGAACTACGTGCCCACCCCGCTGGACTGCTCCATAACCGCAGGCAATGCGAACCCAAGCGAGGGGAATCTTTATCCGAACCCAGGTGAAAGATTCCCCGCGGATGTACAGTACCAACAGTACAACGTGCAGCAAAACGAAATCGAACTACAAACGTCCCAGCAGGCTGCGCCGATCGTTTACCAGCGAGAGTGGAATGCCAACTCGCAACAGATGGCTATGCTTTCCTCCCAGCTGGACGAGGCGCAGTTCGTTTACCAGCTGGACGAAGCGCACCGGCCGTTGACAGTGCCCGCCGGCGAAGCGGTTGTGGAAGAGAGCACCGCATCCACCCATCAGCCAATGCTCCTGTACTTGGTGAACAACGGTGAACAGCAGTGTTCGACGAACGGGGAAACATTCGTACTAACGATGGTCAACGGTGAGGGTGAGATGGCGGAGTGTAATCCGGCAGTGGACCTGCACCCTTACCACGATGATGTAACGATTGGTCAGCACGTGGAGATCAGTACGGAGTTGGCCGGGTCGAACACGCCGTACGTACAGGCCGAACACACCGCTGTGCCTTCCATCGACCTTCCCAGCTTGCCACTTTCCAGTGCCGGTGGGCAATCGCCGGCCGAAGCAAAAAATCCTCCACCAGCCCAGTCTCCTGCGGCAGTTGACTCGGCTGTGAAAATGATGCAGCTGCAGCCAGCACAGCAAACGCCGGCACGTCCGTCCGAACCGGGAACCGCTACGCTTTCCAGCATCGAGTGCACCCCATTGAAACAGTCCGCCCGGAAGCCGATCGATCCGACCGCCCTGGAGGAGTGGAAACGGATCCGCTCGGTCAACAAGTCCAACTTTGACAACTACGTGCGGGAAGCGAACTATCAGGATGAGGTACGAAACCGAATGGCGGTGGTGCTGATGGAGAAACAAAAGCGCGAAAATACGGCCAGCACCAAGCCTAGCGCTAATCCACGCGGACCGAAAAGCAAACAGACGGTGGTGCGATCGGCCGTCAAAACAAAGGTAAACAGACGAAGCGGAACGACGAGCGTTGGACAGATTGAAACACAACAGCAGCATGCCAAGAAATCGCCGGCAAACACGTTAGACAATGACACGTCCGACTTTATTTCCTCGTCGGAGGAGGACGAGGACGTACGGAGCATGTCGCGCAAAGTGTGCATGTTCCGGCGTAGACAGAAGAAGGCAAACCTGGCAAAAGAAGGCTCGACGGAAGAAAGGTAAGCAGGGCTGGCTTAGCTTTAATCAGTGCCGTAAAGCTCAGATTTTATGGGTAGTGGGCAGGGCTTACATTTGAAAATTATTTCAGACTGTTCTGAGCAAATGGTTTTAAAAAGGTCATACCACAACACGAATGCTAACCGTCGTTTTTATTCTCCCTTCCAGTACTACCTTCACATCACCCGCCTCGCTCCAGTGCCGGATCAATCTGTTCGCGGGTCGCGCACCGCTCAACACCACTGCCAAGCGAACGATACGCAAACGCACACCGTCCACCAGCTCGGGTAGCACGCCGGTGAAGCGTCCGAAGCGGCAACCTCAACCGTCCCCTATGCGCCCCGGTGCCACGCAGCAACAGGTCACGCAAGCGAAACGGGTAACAAAGGCACAGTGCGTACCAGGGGCAGAATCGGTCCCGCTGGCGGTGGTGGTGCCACCCGCCAACAACCGTCGACCGGTGCGTGCCTGTACGGCTGCCGCGGCGGCCCGCCGTAACAATGAGGAGAAAGCAAAACCCACCGGCGCAATCACACCTCAGCCATCGCCGCGGAAGCAACCGAACGGGGAGAATGTACCTCCGCCCACCAGCACAGGCAAAGAGGCGCCGGCTAAAGTGAGCACGCCGGCCAAACAGTCAGCGGAAAAGGAACCCCCGACCCCGGTGGAGGTGGAGGAAGCGGCAATTTATGCGGTGTTGAACCAGCTGCACGGTAACGATTGATATGCGGGCAGCGCGATACTACTACCTGTGCCACCAAACCTTAGTTATAGCTACTGTTGGCTGTTATGAGCTGTCCACCGATTGACTAATTAAATAATTAAGAGAAGTGAACCGGTGACCGGTGAGCTCGTGTTCCACATTTCAACATTGAGGCTGGGAGCGTGCATTAAGGCACCTGTTCACGCTTGTAACGATAGATAGTGAGACTGTACATAGCCACAAGCAATTTAACTGAGTTTAATAAACTGTATCTATACCAGCATAACCTTACTAGAATCAGTGTCTGAATCCACCATAGTACTACGAACAGTGATTTAGAGGTGACTGATATACGAACCTGCGGGTCTACAAACAAATCCACCATATCGAAGATTCTCTCATATTCGTGTCTGTTATATGTAACTTTTGCTGCTTTTACTTTACATGTATTTGTTGTTTAATTTATGACTAACAAACAACCCTTGTAGGGTCAAAGGCCTACCAAAGCACTAATGTGTTACGGCAGCAGTCCAAATGGGTCGATACGACGTCGGAACTACGCCGTTACCACTAAACCATCGAGTTGACCCCCTCTTACCTAGGTTAACCCTACCAGCGAGTATTTTGAAAATCCTCAAAAGTTACGGCCAAGAGAACCTAAGCGAAGAAAAAAAAATCAATATTTTAACATAAGTTTTTTGGTTTAGTTGATTTAGTTTCAGTTTTTTTAGAAATGTCCCATCACGGAGATATGTAAAATGCATTTAAAATTTGTTTTCGGTCATCGCTCTTAAGAATTGAAGAATAATGGTATCATTAGATCAAAAACATCTTTTCAAAGAGAAATGCATGAAGGAAAAATTAAACTACATTAATTGGTTCGTGGTTTATATTTCGCTGATTTTATTTGTTTCTCATCCCACCTCCGACATCCTATAACGTCTAATACGCGTTTCTCCTTCTTTTACCTCCATTTCCTCTCCGCTTTCCAGCTTTTTTTCGTGTATATTTTTTAACTATCCTTGTGTAGCGTATGTCGTTTGGTTTTATTACGTTCTTTTTTTTTTGTTTCTATTTATATTCTGGTTACTTTCTCATCCCGGTACGGTTCTGGCTTTTCCTCCACTGCCGCGACACTTTTCCTTAACGTTTCTGCAAAACACCATCCCCCACCTCCATTGTTGGTCGCGGTGCGATTTACTTTCACAATTTATTTAAACCCCTTAAATTTTTGCTAGTACTCTCTAAAAACGATCGTGTGCTAATTTGTGAGGGTGTCTGTGTGTATGTGTGTGTAAACCAACAGTATTTTTCAAACTATCCTATATCATTTTTTGTTTGTGTTTTTTTTTGTTTCGTTTTCAATTATGATTTTAATTATCATTTAAATTTAAGATACATATGTAAGAGTTATAATAATGCACGTTATAATCTAAATTATGTATATATATTTGTTTTAAATATAAGGTAGTTTCTATTACATCTAAACAGGGTAAATCATTTCTAGTAAATTTTCTTGTTGTTCCCTCTCCCTTCTCACGGCGTTCCTTTTGCCCCTTGACCGCTTACCATCCTTCCTCATTTTGTTCTACATTTTGTAATTTGCGTTTCTGCGGGCGTGTGTTTGTATTTGAATATTTTTCTTGCCTCTGCTGTGTTGTACCTCAACCCCCCCCCCCTCCCCGCCAACACGTGTGTTCCGTCTCTGTAAAGCAATTTTCAGACTTAAAAAGCGGAACTATTTCTAGGCCTTCACTCAATTTCAACATGCGCGATGCGAGTTTTCTTTTCATCCTCACGTGTCAGAACGCCTTGTTGACGGTGAAATGAGAAAAAAGTATCAAAAGGAAGAGAGAAAGGCAGAAGGAAAAGGGAAGGAAAGCGCCCAGAAAAGGCTTACGGTCTCTTTCCGTTTTTTTTTTCAATTTCCAGGCACGTACACGCACAAACACACGCACGCCCACTCGATAGTCTATTTACAACAAGGTGGTGCCATCCTCCGTAACCGTTCAATGTCTTTTCCGTTGCTACACGGAGCACAATAACATCAACAACAACAGAACACGTGAAAAGACAAGCGTGGAAGAAGAGTTTTTGCTTAATATTTCTACATAAATAATTAAAAACAAACAAAAAAAACACTATCACTCTGTTCTTCCTTTTCCTCACGTTCTATTACTGTCTCTCACACTTTATCTATTTTTCTCTTCACAATTTTCTATTCCTATCATGTGTGGTCGCACAAAGTACGCGAGATGCGTCCTCTATCCGTAGCCATAGCTCACGTAACCCGAGCGGGCCGAGTCGTTCTGTAATTCGAAGGACTAAGGAAACGACGTAGCAGCGCCGGTCTGTAATAAGCAAACTAGCAGTTTAATAAAGTGGGACCAGCAGTTTCAGCTTTCGGGCCGTTGTCTATACATATCACTATAAGTCACTACTAAATACTCCTACCTTGTTCGTAAGTGTGTATGTGTGTGTAAACCAACAGTATTTTTCAAACTATCCTATATCATTTTTTGTTTGTGTTTTTTTTTTTTTGTTTCGTTTTCAATTATGATTTTAATTATCATTTAAATTTAAGATACATATGTAAGAGTTATAATAATGCACGTTATAATCTAAA
>KB671798.1:373262-471534 GCA_000349105.1 Anopheles epiroticus | reverse complement strand
AGGGAGAATGGGAGAGGAGGTGCGTGTAAAGGTTTGGAGATAAGGTAGGTGCTTTCTACTCTAATTACTTTCTTTATCGCCTGCTTTTCGTTTACTTTTTGCTACAGTTACAGTAGGGGTATTAAAAACGGTACCCCCAACCCTCTCTGTTTACCTTCTCGCTCAATGTAATATCTGGAAAATATGTGTGGGGAATATTTTACCAAGACGGTGGTGGTACGCGTTCTGCGAACGTGAGAGGTGCACACAAATATACATACATCTATCCTAACCGTCCCACTTCTCTGCTCCCAATCGTGGTGGTCGGTGCAGTGGTAGATACAATCGATCGACCGTCAATGGTCTTACTTAAATGTTACCCGCCACGCTGGTCCGCATCCCTAGCGCAGCAACACAGAAAAGGAATCACAATTAAAACAGAGAGGAGGGGGAGTTGGCGTGCGTCTGAGTATGACCAGTCACTCGGTAATATCAGCACCGTGGTAAGACGAGAAGAACCAACGGAAGATATAAATTGTAAAACAAATAAAACCTACCCAGACCTCTGTGGATCAGAGTAAACACGATGTGTTTTGCCTAGTTTATGCTACTTTCCTTTTCCTGCGTTCTATTTTCCCTTGTTTTTGTTTTGTTTTTGGTTAGAAGGAAAATGTTTAACCTGAACCCTAATGGTATAAGGGAAGGAAGGGAGTGGGGTTGGAATTGTCTTCGTTTTCCCCTGCTAAAGCCTGTCTGCGTGTGTTCAGTACTGTGATTGTGTACTAGAGTCTCAAACTTGTCACCCTATCACGCGATCGTTTCACCCACGTTTCAGTGCTCACACGACACAAACGCACATCACTATTGGCACGTTAACTGTAGGAAATTAATTAAATTTGCGTGTCGTTTTCATCTACTATCTCTCTCTCTCTCTCTCTCTCTCTCTCTCTCTCTCTCTCTCTCTCTCGGATTGTTTGGCTACCTCTTTCACACATATTGCTTGTTGGTTGCTTCCTACTACCACCGAATAAATCCCATCAGGATCATCGCTTCACCCTCCGTTCGCCGTTTTTCCAACTCAAACTTAAAACTACACGACTAAGAAATCTTGCATGTTTTGTGTCTGTGTGTGTGTGTGTGTGTGTGTGTGTGTGTGTGTTTTAAATCTTGGACCCCACATCCATCGATCGAACCGCTTTTGTGGCTGCTCCGCACTTAAGACGCACTTTAAGGTAAGCTGGAACCGGCCGCCGGACGGTACAGCGGATTCCGGTCCTTTGTCGGCAGCGGGTGCGCCTCCGTGTTGAACACCCACTCGTCCAGGGGCAGCAGCGAGTCGTCGGAAAACAGTAGATAAAGGTACTGTGGGAAGGTAAGATTGGCATAAGGTATTAGTAGCGAAGGAACAGTAGATCCCATCGTATTTTTATTTTTATTCTGTAACTACCTTAAGCGTTTCGGCGAGGAAGAAACTCTGCTGCACATCATCCTTGACCGGTTCTGTAAGGTAGACGTTCTTCAGCCCGGTGTATCCCGTCGGTGTGCGACAATGCTTTTCGAGTGCCTAGAATAAGGAAATATGGAAACAAGGGAATTAAAATGATAGCACAAATGATACCAGCGACATGAATTTCGTTTACCTGCACCGCGTCCCAGCCCCAGTCTCGGTACTTCTGGTCGTGCGTCAACCGCCACATGATGAAGTAGCTTTCGAACGTTTCCGGCCGCAGGATGTAATACTTTTCCTGCGCCTTCAGCGCCTTCGCCTCCACGCCGTCGTTGAAGCGGAACGATTCCGGCCCGAGCCGGGTGTACGTGCGGATGTAGCTCTCGTGGCAGGTGTTGGTTAGCCCCTCGCCGATCTCCAAGTACTGCTGCGAATACTGATTGTTGAGCGTGGTTCCACCGAGCCCAAACAGACCACCTGAGGAGTAGCGAAAGGCAGCGCGTTAGAAGATATCTCAAGCATAACAAGCGCCGCTCGGTTCTTACCCGCGAAGCACGCCAGATGGTCCATCTTGTGCTCGAGCCGGTCGAACTTCATGTCGGACACGTAGGTGAGGCCGCCCGGCGTGTTCCGCACCATGTGCTTGATGATTGCCTGCATCGCGTCGTCGTACATTTCGCGCGCCTCCCAGTCCTCGTGCCCGGACTGGATCCACGCCTTCAGCAGATACTCGTAGAAGCTGTCGCCGAGCGCACCGAGCGACATGTGCTGCTGGCCCCACTTGCCCGTCTTCGGGTTCAGGTAGTTCGGGTACAGGCCCTTCGGCTTCTCGATGTCCTTCAGCACCGCACGGATCGTTTGCACCCGTTCGCGGTACACCGAGTCGCCGGTGATGTCGCTCAGGTAGCTAAACTCCAGGTGGAGCGTGCCAAACTCGGACAGGATGCTGCTGCCACCGCTTGCCCAGCCGTAGTTTTTGCTCACCTTTTATGTGTGTGTGTGTGGAAAGAGCGCAGAAGAAGAGTTAGATTAGTGCATAAAGCGACAAAATCTGTCACACGTGCGCATCATGAGCAGGTGTTTGAAGGTGGTGAAAGAGGGAGAGATAAGTACAACACGCCGATAGAGCAAGTTTTGGAAACGAAGGAGCGAACAAACGCTCCTCCTTGGTGCCGAATTACACTTTTACTTTTTGGAGGTTTGGAAACAGACGGGACGCACATGAGATGAGGTGACCACTAAATACACTACCAGCAGGTGGGAGCCACGTGAGAGTCTCTACTACCAACTACCTGCAGATCTCACGAGACGCCTTTGTGACATTGTTATGGATGGTGTGGTGTTTTACTGCACTACTGCTAAGAGTGTGGACTACGTGAGGGAGAGGAGAAAAAAAATGGCGAACAGCGCGCTGGCAGCTCGCTCGGGTTTCCTTTACTAACCTTATAGAACAGAGTGGTAAAGAATAGCTCTACGTGCGTTAGTACTCGTTCGAGCATGGTTTTAGGCTTTTCTCGACATTTAGGCAAACGGGTTCACGAAACGAAATTTCGGGTAGCACGTGCACACAGTTTCGCACACAACGAGATTAATCATACGATAGCACACCAAATTAGCAGTCGTCGTCAGAGAGTGTGTGTGTGTGTGTTGCGTTAAATTACAATTAAGTAGGAAAATAAAATCCACATATACACGCACAGAACAGGCGTTAAACACACAGGAAGGAAGCCCATGTTTCGCGTTTCGCAAGGTTCACACATACAGGCACGCACAAAATACAAAGTAAAGCGGTAGGTAAAAGTTGACGTGACGGTAGTTAGCAGTAGTAGTCGAAATAGGCCGTAAACAGAAAATGATAGCAAGTGGGGTTAGTGTTAGGGTTGGTTTGTAGTACAGTACAGAGATGGCGCCACAGTATCATCAGGTTCGTAGTTCGAATTGGACGTTTTCAAAGTGTATTAGTTTGTAACAGTGTATATAATTATAGGTAGTCGTGGGTATAGCGTCGGGGAGACAGTTTTCGTTTTTCACATTTATTTCCCACGTGTTTCCGTATTCCAGCGCCGAGCCCGTTCCGGACCGGCGAATAAGACGGAGATAGAGATAGAGGGAAGAAAAGGGAAAAATAACAGTTATCGGTATAGCCATTTTTGCCGACACTACAGACACACTGCTTTTTTTTCTTAAATAGAAAGAATAGTGCATTCGATCCACGCAGCATCGGGATTTTTTTCGATTCCGCCGCTGAGTCGAGTTAAAAATGAGAAAAATTAACTGACTACAAATAAAACTAAAACGCAAACGAGGGTAACTAAGCGCACATGATGAGTGGTGGGAGAGCGTCGATGGTTGGGGTCGTGATTACGTAGAGCTACATAAGAAGTCGACTGAAGTTCCTGCACAACATGTCTTAACAGTTTGGCGTCCGACGTCGACATCGCCGTGGCTATGTTAAAGACTTTAACAGCAGTAGTAAACAGGATATTACATATAACAGCATTGGCAACATTTCGTGCCGTTTGCTCAAAACAGAACAAAAGAGAACGAACAAAACTGGAATTCACATAGCAAAGAGTCGTGTTCAAACGCGACGACGACACGCGTTGTTTTTATAGCAGCTCCTGGCGTAGAATCGTGCGGCCGTCAAATTGTTTTAATTTCGTCGTTTGAGTCTTGTAGGAGATGGAAATGGTTGGTTTTCCCAACTTTCAAAGTCGTTTCCCTTGCTTGGTGTATTGAGTTGATAAGATGCTATGGGTTAAGACTATGGGTTAAAATGTGTGTCAATTTAAATTAGCATACATATGCATACATATTACAAGTAGTAGAAGTAGCAGTGGCTCATTATGAAGTTAGGGTTAAAGGATGCCAACGTTATTCACGAACTCTACATGCTACTAGCACACACTGACTAAGTGCTTTTTTCTGAGGAAACTAAACTACAGTGCCACTAACAAATTAACGGACGAAGATTTAGGAAGAATACGGGGAAGCGATAATCTCAGACAGAGACTTAGGGAAACGGGATGGACCGTACCGGTTAGCCGGGAAAAAACCTTACCCCATTATGTACGTTCACCAGTGCGTACGGGATGCCGGTCGGTGTCTGGAAGGCGGGCAGCAGCTTGTCGGCCACGTAGCGGGCCTTCTCCAGGAACAGCCGGTCGCCGGTGAAGGCGTAGCAGGTGAGGAAGCCGCCGATGAAGCGAATGTTTGTCTCGAACACGGACAGCTCCGCGTCCACGTTCTCGAGCGTAAACTTTCGCTCGACCCATTCGCGCCCTTCGTCGAACTCCTTGTGCAGCCCCATCAGATAGAGCGTGTCCAGTCCGTCCACGATCGTCGCGCCCAGATCGAACGAGCCGAAGATGCTGTTGCTGTGGCCGCGCTTCGACAGCGGGCGCAGCTCGTTCTTGCCCCACGCGTACAGCTTGTAGTTGCTCCAGGCGTGCACCATCATCTAAAAAGGAGTGGAGGAAAACAGAATAGAAGAGAGGGTTTCGATTAGGACAAACAGACAAATATAGAGCGTGGGTATTATCATCCAAAGCACTTGGAACCTGGTTGGCCTCGTTCCATAACCGCTAGGTTTGACACATTTTTCGGTAACGATTTCTTAACAAGATTCGGTCTGATTCAGATTGATTGCAGCATCGCTTCTTCGTGGTGCAGTGTTGGGCAACGCAAAAAGGGGTCTTCCAGCGTTCTCGTTTTCAATGCAACGTCGGTGAAATTCTGACACGTCACCGATTTCAAAGCCATCAAGCAAAGTCAGCTAATAAAATATCGTACACAGCACTATCTTTTTTGAGGACGGCATCGATTTACGACGTTCGTGAGCCAGCGGGCAGTAATCGCTTGAACGAACGATGTCTACCTTCCCATTTCCCTTCCACGCTGCGTCAACTCAACGCTCCATTCCAATCACTAATCGGAAACGCAAACACTGCTGATTTGCTTGCTTTTATTCTGTGTCAGCGTAAACTGCCCACTCTGCCCCCGTTCGTTGCCTGTGGGGGGGCCTACGCAACGGGTCAGCAAATTTACCAATACCGTGTGTCCTTAGCTGAGGACGTTCGCTTCGTTCGCTTTGAGCGCGTTGCGCGTATCGGCAAACCATCACAAAAATAGCCCACAAAAACCTGTCCCCGCGGTGAATCGCGGAAGTTCCAACATGGAGTTCAACGCACGGTGTCGTATGCAAATGTTGCACACATTCGGACTTTCCCCACTAGCCGGTCTTGAACAGTCATTTTGCGCACGAACCTCATCTGCCACTTCAAACTCCAAACTCCTTCAAAGTCTAAAAAAGAAAACCTTCACGGGGAGAAGTTGAGTTCAATAGCAATGTCACCAAGTACGGTCCAAGTTTCACGGTCACCGAGACCATAATGATTCCACGCTAGTAGCCTTGGCAGAGTAGCCGTAGGTCGTGACTTTTGCGTGTGGACATCTTGTGGATGTCGAATACAGCGGAGCGTGCGCTTCAGGACGACATCACTCAACCGAGCCGCTAGGCAACCGCTCGAAACGCACCCGACCCGTGGTAATGGCTCTGCTGTCAGGGACGAAAGCGAAGCAAACGCTTTGCCAGCCCCTCTCCCATCCCGGTCTGATCAGGGTCGCGATGTGGCTAACGGAAGCTAACCGCTAATTTCATGAAAACAAAATCCTTCACAACAGACCTGCCGTACGTAGTCTCGCTTTTCATGATCGATCGAGCCGCCGATGGGACTGCTTTTGCTGATGGTGGTGGCCGGTGGTCTGTCCTCGATCCGCAACCAACCAGTTGCGTTGATGTACCGTGGCACGTACGAGGCACTATCGTAGAGGGAGCGCCGCACCCGGGCCTCCGCCAGCTCCGCGTCCGACAGCGACTCGAAGGCGTCCAGTTCCGACAGGTCCACCGCCGCCGCCGCCTGCCGCTTGCTCTGCGTACTGCCGTGATAGTAGTGGCTCTGACTGACCGGATCCAACCCCGGCACATCGTCCGCGTGGCCAAGCCCCCCGAACCGGACGTGATCGTCGTAGCTTAGGAAGCGCTCCTGATACCGGTGGTGATGCGCGCTCGGTTGCTGCAGCAACGGGTCGAGATCGCGCTGCTGACGCACCACCAGCGTCACACCGGTCATTGCCACCAGAAACATGGCCGTAGCAACGACACTCATGATGGAGAGGTGATAGGCACACGCGCACTGGGACGGTGCGGATACCTCCGGAGTCTTTGGAGACGGGCGTTCTGGGACACACACGCGGACAGATCGCTACGTTTGACCGGTGTCGGTCGCTGCGTCTTTGCTTATCGGCTTCTTGCCGTTGAGTGTTGTTTTATAACCTGGTTAACCTGGTGTGTGTGTGTGTACGTGACTCTTTCCCTATCGGATCATCATCTTGGGTGACGACCTTCGCTTTGCATCGCTCGTCAGCATGCCACCACTATCGCAATCTGCTGGAACGAAAACAACGCTTTCTGCCGTTCGGTGTCGAAAGGTTGATAGTGAGGGCACACCGTGCCACACCACACACTGTCCACAGGCGTTTGAGTACGGGCGGCTAGGTATGATTGGAGTGCAGCTGTTCAGGGGTCAGTGAAGTGGCTTCCCGAATGTTTGAAAGTGAAAGCAACAGACAGACACGAAAAGGGCGGCACGCTGGATTGGCACTGGGTTACCTACACCTTCTCACACGATCACGCCTGTACACACGCGCTTAGTAACTGATTAGAGTGAGTGCAAACACCAGCACTAAAAACAAGCTGACACTGCACACTATGGCACACAGAGACACAGCCTGAGCCTCGAGAAGCTTAGCAGCGAGATCATCCGTCAGATACGGTGGCACTATACCCCTTAGGGGATATCTTGTCGTCTCGGAGGCTGTCAGGAAACCACACCACCGTTCGGATTGTAGAATTTAAAAAGTCAGCCAACTCCTGGGGTTCGGCTCGCTTCGAACTAAGAGATCACCAAACGAGAGGGACACTCGCTTGCTTGCTGCAGTCCTCGAGAACGAGCGAAAGGAGGATCCGTTCACGAGCGAGCCAACGACAACGTCCTTCACCCAACACCGAACGGTTTGCAGTGGCGCCCGGGTATGGTGCGCGCGCTTCTACAACACTCCGCTCCGTCTACTGTGCAGGGCTTCACTACTGGTGCAGGCGGCGTCGTTTCCAACACTGCCGGACGACGATTGCCACTCTCCCGAGCGGTTTCGCAGACGCCGTCTAGACACGAACGATCGCGCGACCTGCCTCTCGACGCGCACTATGGGCGTGAGATGGAGCTTCAAGGTCGCTTAAAGGGTTTGGTAAAAGGCACCCGGGTCAGCCACCGGGTAAATGAAGCGTTCCGTGGCACCGTGACCTTGAATGGAGCTTCCCGCAAATTGGGCGACTTTACCTCCAGCACCAGGATGTGAAGGTGTTGGTAGCATCCCATTGCAACAAAGTTTGCACAAGGCTGGGAACGAGTACTTTACACATTACGGGGTGTTAATTTGTTTCGCGCCAAAGGGAAGGCTCACCGTAGGAATTCAAGAGCCCATAGTGCCCCGGTGCAACTCTGAAACGGCGTACTTCTCTCTCTCTCTTTCCCCCGCGAGGTTGCTTGAAGTTGTGTTCGCTCTGAAGGTATTTTCTGACAAACCTGCACTCACGATCGCTAACTTCAATGGTCTTCAAGCAATAATTCCTTCTCTCTCTCCCTCTTTTTCTTTTTGATGAGGAGTTGGTGGTGGATTTACAGGGTTTCTAGCTTCTATTTTCGATTTATAGCCAAACCTGGATGTGAGAGACTCGTATATCAGAGAATTTTTGTTATGGTAGAACTTGTCTCAGGTCCCGCTGATATATGTAACCTGTATATATGTAACCTTTTTTTTTATTTTCATAGTAACGTCTATGTCGTTTTGCTATGTATATGTAACCTCTATAAGATAGTATGTCCATGTTTGAAGGATAATTAAAGCCCTTGTAAGTGAGATTTTCCAGCAGAGTTTAAATCAAATAAATCGTTATACATAGACCGTTAATCCTGCGAACGGGGAGCTGTGATTTAGTGTTCCCATATCAGGATAGTCAATCCTGCGTGTGGGGGACGGCAGCGGTCCGAATGGGATCCGATGCAACGTCGGGCCTGATCGTATGAAACAAGCCATTGAATCACCGAGACGCCCTATTCATCAGTTTTCAAACTTCATTCAGTTAGGATTTTTCATCAGTTATCAAAAAACATCCCGGAAGAAGTAAATAATGCTGCACACGTCACAAAACAACGCAAGGAAACCCCTGCAAAAGAGACCGCGCACCCCCGTTCTTCACGCTCTGTATGTCGGCACTAAGCCTTTCCTCGATGTGTGCAAATGTTTACGCTTTCCTTCCCATGTTTCGAGCGCTCCCTCGGGGTGACGAAGAACAGTTTAAAGAAGTCACTAGCGGACGGAAAGCCCTGCAATACTATACTCTGATTATTGGTGGTGGCTTCTTTTGATTCGCTACACAGTTAACAGCGACACGGAAATCGACGGTACCGGGCTTTCTATATCGAGGCACCCCACCCACCGGGCCTACAGGTGACACACACAGCTACGTCAGGCGTGCGGATGACGAGAGGGTTTCGAAGAAATCCATCCTTCAAGCGAGTGCACGCACGCATGCTTCGCTTCATGTTGAGGCCACACGGTGAATAAATTGACAGACCTCCTAGGCACGTGCACACCCCCAATACATACGCTTTTGTCAAGGATGCAGCAAAGACCCCACGAGTTTCCTGTACGCCATCGGTGCGGCGTTGCGGCAACCGACGGCAACTTCTCTCTCGCAAGCTGCCACAAAGCAACACCTCTGGGGGAGTGCGATCCAGCCGAAAGCATCATCACACCTCGGTTGAGCCGCACGGTTCATTGCAGACTACGCGCGCCCGGTCGTGGGTGAGTGCGTCCAATTTCAAATATTGCACCCAGCACTACGGTACGGGTTTGGTGGCAGCGACTGCCGAGCAAATCAAACTATTTCCACTCGCGTGAAACGCATGTAAATGTGAGAGGAATGGGTTGGAAAACGAGATCTACCAATTGTCTGTACTGGGAATCGGCCATTTGCCTTTGGCCTATCTGCCCTCCAGCAGCGTTGCCTCACCTTACAAGCGTCTGGAAGATCTCATCTTAATTTACTACCTTACAGCGTAAATAAAAAAACAAAAAACAAGTATTCACATGCCAAAAACCGCGCCGTATTTGACGTTTGTGTTCAATCGAAGTGAGCGATTGTTTAATTGAAATGGACGAGGACGATGGCGACTTGTTTGTTAGTGGTGTGACAAGTGTGTGTTATCAAATTGAAGGTTCTTTAAAACATGTGCACCCTTGTTTTTTTTATTTTGGACTGCAAAAAAACGCTATATTGCGTACCACGCAAACAATTCCGAACGCTACGCATGACTGTGCTGACCTCTCGAATGCTTCGATCCGTGATGAGCACGCGCTGCCCGGGGGGAGAACAGAAGCCACAATCAGCGCTGAAATTCAATATGGCCGCCGTGCCGGTAGGCTGCCAAAGCGTCGATAAGGACGCGGCGCAATCGCCGTGAGTTACAACACGCACTCGCAGAAGCAGCAGCAGCAGCAGCTATCGGTGTCCGTAATCAGAATCGTACGATGCCTGGTCGTCCCGCTGCCACAGGATGATAGGGAGACCGTTACGCCGCGTTACAATGGTTGGATCCGGTCAGGCCTGTCGTTCCAGGCGGACCAGGAGGATTCTAGGGCACTGCGTACTCTTTGGCTGATGCCATGGCCCATTTCTCGACGGGAAGGCTGCTCCATAAACAAATTGCGCTGTCCAGACGACATCTCGCTTGCAGAGGAGCTGTCACGATCTTCCACCAGTGCTGTTTGGAATGAAATTCGAGTGGGAAACAACAAATCTCTCTGTGAATTTGTGTCGCTTCGCCTGAAGATGGAAGGCCTACTTCCGCCACCAAAGGGCAAAAACACACACTCGGACGCTCAATTAACACTTCCGGAACACGCGGGTCACACCGGACACGGAGCAGCAGCAGCCGATTCGCAATATAAAATAAAAAAGTCGACCTAATCGCGATGCGAATTTAATTGCATTCGGCATGCAAATCGAGGCCACACTGACACCCTTTCGCTCCGCTTTCCCCAACCCCAGCTACGGCTGCTTCACGACCACAGGGAGAGAGGTATTTTGTTTTTCAAATCCAACATTTGCAAAGACAACTGCCGCGATGGGAGAAGCAAAAAAAAAACGGGGAAAAACAAAGATATTTCTGGCGGTACCACCGTGGCGATGGTGTTCTCCTATTCCTCGTCCACATTCCTCCGATTTCCATGTTTGACCATTTGTTTTTTTTTTTCGCACAAACCTCCCGTAATGTCCACGGACTTTCTGTGGAGAAAGTAGGCCTTTCTCTCTCACACTCTTTGTCTCTCTTACACATTCTTTTTCTGATAGCCTCTGTCTCTTTCTTTCCTTTTCTCAGGTGGCCCTTTATTTTTGCGATTGCTCTTCAACCGAGATGCTTTTATCTAGCGGTACTACTACCGAGGGCGGGTTCATGCGGCAGTATATTTGGTCATGACGGGGCAATGTGGGCACCCGGGATACTTGTTCGTATTTAAAATCTAATTAACCTAATCTGTTGCCAAAAAATAAAAAAATTGTATGAAAATAAAACTGTAAGTGCTGTTAAACGACGTAAGTAAGATGCACATAACGCAAACTGTCAAATAACTTGAACTTGTAAAGTCTGAAGCATTGCAGGGAGCGAATGGTGAGTGGTTAACAACGAATACTCCCTTAGTATGTCCGTACCGCCCCATGCTGCCATACTGTTTCCGCCTCTCCCTTCAAAGCGGTAATGCCATTACGGTACACTCATTAGCGCGAGTTGTGGAGTGCCCGCAGCAAAGACAAAAACCTTTTCCTGGCCACACTCAAACGGAATCCAGTGGGCTTTTCCTTCCGTTGGAGCTTAGACCTACCCATCCCCGCCCTTCCCACTCTCCTATGCCAACTGCAAAGAAAAAGACGTACAAACACACGGGCAGGGGCCGCCCCGATTAGCAGACCACTAACGCATAACAAACGGCCACCTTTTTGTTTCCCTCTCTCTCTCTCCCTCTCAAACGACCTCAATCATTCATACACCTCCCGAATGTCCATACCGAGCGGGTAGATGCATTCCAGGGAATGGGAAGCGGCCGGTTGGATGGAAAACGCGCTTCGTACGCTTTCGCCACCCTAACGATTTTAAATTCACTGTTTTTCTCCTTCCCATTTGGCTAACTTTCTCGGCCGGGTAACGGTGGTCGGGCGCACATTTGCTGTAGCGCGGGTTGCCTAGCATCAGGGCGCAAACGGTCGCCCCATCGGTGTAGCATAAGCACTGGGGATGGGAGGCGACCAGTTGGAGGGCCGATGTTCTCCAATTCGCAATTTAATCTTCTGTTTGTGCGGTGGTAATTTTAATGACAAAAAAAAAGACTGCGGCGAATGTATATGTTCACCCACCCTGCGCATTGTTTGCAGATGGGTGAGTTTTCCCACTGTTGTACGCTTTTAGCATGGAGCTTTTTTTAGGGTGCACTTTTGATAAACGAAAATAGCAGAAAACATTGCCACGGCCACGACCACCGAACAAGCTTATTCGCAGCATAAATCACATTTTCGTAAATCCCCCCCCTCCCACTCCCCCTTTATCTTGACACTTTATCGCACGTCCACAAAAACGGTGGGGTCAACAAACAAAGGGCGCCAAAAGGTGTTGAAAAAGTGGGACTTGTTTTATTTTGCCACAGATTAGCAGGTGTACCGGTAGGGATTGCAAGAAGTTTCTTGCAGTTTCTTGTTTCTTGCTTGCTTCAGCACGCCCGCTAACAAGACACGCCACACCGTTGCCGCCGGTTAGTTGAGGTTGCATTTAGTAGGGGGATTTTATGGGCGCTAAGTGCTATAAATAGTGTGCCAAAGGGGTAATAAAAATTTAACGGCACTGTTTGTATCTTTGACCTTCCGTCTTACATGTACAACACCGCGACGCATGCATCCAGCATCAGCTTCCAGTCAGTTTCAACAAATGGTTGAGGAAATATGTTCGCACCACCGGCTTCTCGCGTTCCGTTTGGCTAGCTGTTGCGCGCTCACCCGCCAATGCTGCAGCTGACAGAGAAGCAGTATGGTAAAAGAGCAATGGCCATAAGGGGCGGTTTATGGGAAACCGTCTTTTCGCAAGAACGTCGGGTTTTGCATTGTTTTTTTTTTGCTTTGCGTCACCAATTCCTCGCTTCGGGGAGACATAACGGGTGTTCTGTGTAGCAATTCGTGACGCGAATGACGAGGACACTCTTGCATTTCAATTCCGAACGTTGATTCATTCATTTGCGAAGCGGTGCTTCAGCAGTACCTCACGAAGTGGTACGAGATCTTCACGGGAAGACACTTCATACAGCGCCAGAAACTGGAATTCTACATTAAATTTAGACTTACATCATGCGTCCTAATTAAGATGTATATGGATACTGCAAATCTTCTTGCTTGAGAGAACACGCGTAGTCTGATCGAACCTAGGACATTCAATCCCCAAAAGTGGTTCATACTTGGCCCTTTGTCTGGCCTTTTTTGTTTATATCTTAATATTAAAAAATGAAGATAAATATATGAATATTGCAAGAATTTTTACTGTGTATCTGAAGCCCACATAACTGCTTTTACATACTTTATGTATGTAAAATAGAGATAAATACTTCGAAAAATATTGGACATTGCTGTGATCGTGGAGGATATGGATCCAGCATATTAGACATTTTTTGAAGAGATGGAAAGTAATCAACGATTGACAATTTCTTGATGACTAGGTAACAGTTTACCCTCATAATTGTAGTGTTCTTCTTCTTCTTGGCGTAACGACCTCGTAGGTCTGGATGACGTAGTTCACGTAAGTTCGATAGTCAGTTCTTTGTTGCGTAATTTAACTATTATATCACAGAATATTGAATCTTCTGTGAATATTCAGAATATTGAATCCAGATTGTGCACACAAACGTCCGTCATTCCACCGTACCACCTACGTCCTATGCTTTTATACGCTTATCCCACGTGCTTCACGTTCAACAAGATTACCGCCTATTCGATTTTGATTGTTCGCAGGAAAAGCTTTTAAGGCATAGAAACGTAGGCTTTCCGTTATTTTTCTCTCATCTCATCGTTCGTGTTATCGATACGGCACAAGCTTTTTCGTTACGACATTCTTAAAACTGTGTGTCCATGCGTTAAGCGCCGGGTACCGATGGAGCAACAAAACCTTCAGGAGAGGTAGGGAAATCTGAAGTTTCAATAGCAACAGGATACTGCAGCAAAGCGATAACACTGCTCTCAGAAGCGTTGTCTAGAAGAAACATAAGCTGCTTTACGGCAAATTAAATAAATATAGGAATAAGATGCCTGTAACAGAGTGCTCCAAGGTGCTGTGAGGACATGAGTGCAGGGCAAGAACAATTAGAAGCCTACGCAATAGTCTATTACAAGAATTCTAGTCTCCTGGCTCCATTGGCTTTCTCTGTTGAAACCATAGCAGATTTCCTAATGTAGCTAGCAGGGCCAACCCGGATTGTCAGAATTTCTTAAGCAAGCTGCATACAGCTGGTAAGCAAACCCGAAGTAAACGATGTTTTGAAAGACCATCGAGAGTGTCTGACTACTCTAGGTTCGTCTCCCATACGGGGCCAAACTTTTGAGGTTAAATCCAAAGCTTGTTTTGACCAAAGAGATTTACATCCCCGGCGGTAATTGGGGCCAGTGGCAGTCTCGTCACGAGTGTCTCTATTTGTTACCCAGAGCTAAGTGCACCTCCCGGCCCCCGGCACGCACGGTTGGTACACACGGCGAAGACGCGTTCTGTTGCACAACCAAAACAGGCTGAAAAAACGGAGAAGAAGTGCATGAAAAACTGGAGCAACAACACTCTTATTACGGTGATGGTCCGCCAGCCAGCCAGCCCCGCTCCACGCGTCCTCACTTCGAGAATCAATGCAAAGAAGGTGATTGGGGATTTCCACCCTACCAGACCAAACCTCGATTGAAAATCGTGTCGCCGAGCCGGGGGAAGGGTAGTGCGTCACGCCGCTGCACATACACAAACACACACACACACACAAACAGTCCGTGATCGGATTGGATGTCATTTCTTCTTCTTCTTCTTCTTATTCTTCTTCGAGCTGCTTCTCGAGCGCGAGTGCTTTAAAAACTCGTCATCGCTGCTGCAATCGCTCATCAGATAGTGCTGACTCCGTTCGATATTACTGCCGCCATTGCAAGTAGCCTGCTGTCGGGCTAGTTGTTAACGAGATGCCGAGATAAAGCGTGAAGCCTTGTGTATCAAAAGAAGAAGAGTGTGTATGTTTGTGCTCCGCACTGTACCGAACGTATCGACGACGCACACCACATGACGCGCGCGCTGCGGTGAATCTCGTTTGCCTTGCTGGCGCACACAGCTCAGCTCGCATAGGCCACGTCATACGCGCCCGTGTGTCAAGCTCGCCGGTCCAATTATATGGAGACCTCCGCGCACACCATCCCTGCACGGCCCGTTGCCGAGATAGGGCCAGAGCTGGAAGGGTGACTGACACAACACACAAACAAGCGGGAGAGAGAGAAAACTAGAATTTTAGCACGATCTTGGCATGTGCGCGATTCACACCAAGCGAAAGCGCGGCTACGTGTACGCGCGTGTGAGAATGAACCCCAAGAACGCACCGTGTGGTGGTGGTGGTGAAGATGCTTCAGAATGTGAAACCGATAATCTCCACCGTATTAATAACGAGCGCGCAGTTGGCGATGGCGACGATGGCAACGACAGACTACAAGGCATGTCTGGGAGGGTTTATTAAACCTTTTCAGCAAACGCAGAGCAGAGTGGTGTGTGTCCTGGAACAGGGATAGTCAAACTGTTTTCTGCCAAAGGGGGGAGGGGCGAGTGGGAAGATTCCTGAACATCCTGTTTAAGTTACACCGACCAGTGGTGCCAGGAAGCTAACTCCATTAGTAACTAAGGCAACCCTTTGACCGACAACTTGCTAAACGAGAGGCGCAAACTGAAGACAAAGATAACGTTTAGAAATGTATTATAGGCGATGTTCAGCACTAATGTGTATAAATTATGTTCCCCTTATGGGTTAACAGGTTGGGTGTACAAAAAGATGATCCACATTACATGAAACAGTGTAGGACCAATTATCTGAGCCAAATGAAAAAGTCTCAAACAAAAGGAAAACTTGTTATCAAAGGTTCCTAGAGAAATGTCCAGGTTCGTTAAATTTTTGTTTCGTTTACTTGCGGCATTGTTGTGAAATCGATCTGTACTTAAGGCGATGTTCAATACAACCATTGCTCGTGCAGGGATTTTTGCAATTAATCAATGATTTGTTCCGTAAATTTCTGGGAAACTTTCATCCAAAATTGTGAAGAAAAATAAATTTAAAATTTCAGCGTGTTATTCCATTGCTTTTTTTGGTGAACCCTTTTAATGAATCATTTTGAAATCCATAAAAATGTATCTCACTTGATTTCATATGCTTTGTTTCACTGAAAAAAACCTTTTAAAACCATGACTAAACCCACTTTCCGTAACATTGATTTGATGGAAAGCTGTTTGGCAAAATCGTGCCTACGGATGAGTTCGGTAATGCCAAATCCAGACAATAACATTCGTTAAGCTAGAGATGCCAAACAAGGGTCTAATCGAGTAGCCAAACACGCACCGCAATACAAAAGCAGCGTTTTTGACACATTTTCTCTAACGTTCGGGTCAAATAATTGGCATATTACACATAGGTTCGTGCCAAAAAACAGGGGAGGGGGAGGACTACTTTTTTGTTTGTTGCATAACGTTAAATACAATACTTAGTTTGATAGAAAACGGCGTTTTTGTGAATCAATTTTCATCCGCTGCGATGTAATGGGTTTTAGATTAGTTAGTAGTCGAGGACGTTTTTATCATCAAATATACACATTTGTGTATCCCCTTTACTATTATGACGATGCCAACTTCACAAGTAAAATATTCCGCCTTTATAATACGTTTACGAGTATTCAATTTTGCACACTTCACGAGCGTTGTGGCGTGAAATACATTTACAAAATATCGTAAGAGTGTGTAATTAAGATCTTGCTCCTTTTAATAGCTATGCTATAACTACCGTGTGGAGGCTTCAATAAATATTCTTAACATTAATCGCCTCACCGGACGTTGCCGAACCCTGCAGTGTTGTACTGACAATGACAGGTCTTTCCGGTTGATTGCGATAGCGCACACGTTTTAGTGCCTTCGCGATACCGTCGAAACAACAGGCCCAGCTTGAAGTGTGAGCAATTTGTTGGGTGCGATATTTGTTTCCTTCTTGCTTTACAATCCCCAACACAGCTTATGCCATTGTTCCACGCAGCGCAAGATAATTAATCTGCGCTGATACCGCCGTGCGCAAACCCGCACGGTACGGTACAAACAATCTACCATAAATAGAGGCGCAAGAAAGAAGTAATCGGAAGCCACAAAAGTGGACGCTTCGCAAAATTAAACAAGCGTAACCGCTAGTACGATTTCACCCGAATCGCCTTGACAGCACGCTGCACGTCGCTTGCGAAAAATGAAACAAAACATGATGGAAAACGAAGGGGAGAAAAACGTGCTATTTCCAGCGATTAGGCGGGGTACAATTTTGCGTACGCGAAAGTTCGAAAACATGCGCTCGAACCATGCCGATGGCCACGTGTTCGCACCAACAAGCGATTGATAACCCACAGCGAACTCCACGAACAGGCACGTAAATTTGGAGGGAGCAACAACAACAACAAAAAATGGCAACGCACACACACAATCTCTACAACCGGAAACCGGCACAAAACCACCCCCCCCCCCCCCCCCCCCCCCCCCCCGAACGAAACCGAATGCACACTGCAGCGTCACGGCTTTTCCCGCGCAAGCTTTGGCCTTGGCCTTTGCGCGAAACCGCGACCCAAAAGATTTCGACCTAACGCGAGCGATTTAATGGCGAGGTGTTGGTGGCGAGCAGTGCGCCCGAGGGTTAAAGCAGTCCCAGCACCGGGCAGGTCAGCGGCGAATTGTAATGCAAAACCAGTGCTCCGGGTGGTGGGGTAGGTAAACATCACAAACCAAAACAAATAAACATCCGAACCGGCGGAAAACGCCCACTGGACGGGGAAAATCACGCAAATAAATAAAGAACACACGCGCGCTGGAAAATTGTCGCGGTGCAGTGCGGAAATGAAAGCCGCCGCCTGGGCGCAACGTAGATTTTGTCTCATTTTCGTTGCCATTTTCCACTGGTTTTGCTGCTGGCTGGTTGGGCCAATATTGAAGGTGCCCTACCATCATCGGAAGCATTCAATTACAGGACGGTGTAGTGCACAAAAACAAACGCCCTCGGGAATGACCATACATTTGCATGCGTTTTATGCAAACTGGGTTGTTCAGACAAGTTATTTTTGTTTTTGTTTTCGTTTTCGGAATACCGACATACAACATCGTATCGGAAATACCACGAAATGGTTTCCGCTTTACGCAGTAAAGTGTGGCAGTTCCGGCATCCGTTTGAGGGCGGTGAGTGTTTGCATTGCGTCTATTTTTAGCACATCGTCCGTTCGCGGCCCTCCACGGGACTTCCTTGGACAGGATGAACGCTATTTTTTGATTACAACACGCTTCCGGCTGGTTTTCCAGGTGCAGCAAGACAACATTGTGTGCTGCAACGGGCACTGGATGCAATTTCCGCTATTGATTCATCAACAGCAACAGTGTGACCTAATTTCCTTTCCCACACCGCCTCCTTCACACCCAGAGGCAATGTTGAAAAAGGTTATCTCGCTTGTACGCTTCTATTAAAAAGCCACTAGCGACAAAGCGCACTGGAGGGCCGGATGGGCTGCACACGCAACCTTAATTGGTATTTCATATGCGATTAGATGGTTGCTTTTTCTCATTACTATGCATTTTTCCCCGGGATTACCGACCCCTGTCAGGCAGCGATGGGAAAGTTCTGACAGCGTAGGTTCGTTGGATCTACTTCAACACGGATTATTACCAATATTGTTTAAATGTAAAAGCAACATGATAAATAAATGTCAAATAAATGTCCGTTGCCATTTATCATATTGTTAGCCTAGCATCTACTATGTTTTAGGTGGAACAAGCAACATAAGTGGCACCAGACATATGCAAAACAAAAACATTGATATTTTTACTGGACATGCACATAGAACAAGTGACTCGGTGAGCTTCCAGCTGTTGTAGGAGTGTTCGGGGCAAAAGTGGCTACCCATTATTAAGTGACCCATTATGCCCCGATCAGCCCTTTAAGGTATTGTCGCACCTTGCTTAAGCTTATGCGATTTAGCCGTTGCCCGTGCTTAGTGTAGTACAGTTCTAAAAAACGACTTAATATTCCAGAAATTTTTTTCGTATCATGTACAGCTCTATCGAAGGTTAGAGAAGAGAGACGGATAGAAGATTTCATAGAAGCCACGGAACGAAACTAGCGGTAGGTTTGGAGCAATATTCCCCGCCACTAATCGGTGCACACGTTTCACCCTGTGTATTTCTAAGCATTCAATTTAGCAAACCTTTAGAAAGCGCCCCTGCAGTGTAGTGGGCAAGCCCATTTCGCGCCCATAGAAAGGTGTGTGTGCGAGGCTCGAAAGGCCCCTGCTTCCACTCAGCAGCACACACGTTTGCCTCCGCGCTTATGGTTTGTGTTTGCTAAGCGCTAATGTTTACTTCACTCCCTCCCGGATTCCCCTTTACACAAGCAGCCCGTTTTGTAATTGTGTTTTGAAAAGTGAAAACTACAGCAACAAAATTGAAAAAAAAACTACCCCACCGTTGCCTTAATTACCACGCGAAATATGCAACCAATGCAGCCATCAGAATGCAACACGGGAAAAGCCACAACAACAGTGCTGGTGGTGTTGGGGGGATGGGAGGGGGGACGTTTGTGTGCACGTCACTTAACGCGGGCTTTGCTTCCCCATAATGTGATGCACGCAAACCCAGCCCCCATTCCGTTCGCTTTTATGTGGTTCAATTAATTGATTAACGTTTGACGGCACCTTCTCCCGTCGCCTACCAAGCTTGATGGCCGGAAGCGCTTGTACAACCCTCTTCAATTTCTGGTTTTCCCCCCTGCATTACAAATATTATTTCGTACACGGCTTCATTTTTACCTACAACAAAACAAGGGCATTGATAACGTATCGCTTACATGACTAAGTGGTATTGGCACCTACCTCCTTCACTTTGTTGCGCTTCTCCCGGACGGATCGATCCGGGTCCTCGCCGACGGATGCGTTGAAGACGGTGCCGGCGGCCGGCGGCCCCACCGGTCGCTTGTCGCGCTTCCTCTCTCCGTCCGCCTCTTGCTGCTGCTGCTCCTCTTCTTCCTGCTGCTGTCCGTCCGGTCCGTGCTGCGGTGGCTGCACCACCCCGTCCGGGCCCTCGATGGCCGGCCCGGCGGCAGCGCCCGGCAGCCGATTACCCTGCCGCTCCGGCTCATCGATGGCGCCACCGCCCTTTGCCAGCTGCTGGTCGCCGCCCTCCGCTTCCTCCCCGACGCCACCGCCACCACCTCCACCGTCATCGTCACCGCCGCCCGTGTCCGGCTTCTCGAGAAAGTCGTCCGGCAGCTCCTTCCGTATCTTCTCCGCCAGCTTCACCCGATCGTCCTGCCGGTGCACGTCCTCCTCGCCCGCGCCTCGGCCGTGGGCGGGCGGGGGCGCCGGGATGAAAATTTCCGGCCCGGCTCGCTTTAGCTGCTTGTACGCCTTCAGCACCTGGTCCGCGCTGAAGTTGTCCGGCAGAAAGAAGAAGCCGCCGAAGCAGACGAACCCGAACGTGGAGAGGACGAGCAGGATGAGACACTTTTCCCGCGACCGGAACGAGCGCCGGCCGAGTAGCGGGTTGGCGACGGAGCCGGTCCCACCGGTGCCACTGCCGCTGCCGGAACCGCCACTTCCTACCCGCTGGTACGTGGGTAGCATGGTATAAGAGTTTTTTTGTTTATTACTTTACTTTACCCTAGCTGCAACGACGACCTTGAGCGCGAGAGTGTTTGTGTGGGAGTTTCGCGGCAGGCCCTTTCTATCCAGCTTCTGGCACTGCCTGGTGACCGTTTCGTCCGTGCGACTGTGTGGGTATATACCTGCAGGTCGCCTCTTTCGCGAGCAGTGGCAAAACTAAAGCGAACGAGCACTCGTTTTGCGACCCGTATTCGTTTCCTAGCTAGCCCTTTCCGGCTCTTTCTCTCTCTCTCTCTCTCGTTATCGTCTTTTACCTTTTTCTGGTTATATTTTCTCTCTCAGTCTCGCTCTGTGGCTTTCTGTAGCGCTGTCGGCCTGAGGTAGAAGCTTGAAGGACAGCTACTTCTTGCAGGTTGATGCCTCGTTCCTTCTCTTGCCCGTTCTCAACAGGAGTTGTCCCTTCAGGCGGGCTGGCGGTTTTCGCCCACACCGATCGATTGCGCTTGACGGACAGGACAGGGTAGGTCCTTCCCCGGTCCGTTCTATCGTCTTTGCTCGCCCATACGGTCGGCAAGTGGATGCCCCCGTGACTCTGCGGCGAGCGTTGTGGTTGATGGTCGGGGTCGTTTTGCTGGTTGATTGGCGCGCCCCGGGCCAACGGATCGTTCGTCGGAACTTCGGGAGTTGATTGTGTACGCGCGAATGCCGGAAGCGGATTGGGTCGCCCTACGCGAAGACTTCCTGCGGTGACATCTACGCGAGGAGCGGGATGGGAATTGTGGTACGTAGCGCGTTTTTTTGTTTTGTGGTCCGAGTGGATGAGGATTTGCAAATAACACCGTTCGCGGGTGCTGGTAGTAGTGACACGGGCGGTAGACTACGCACGCTCTCTCCTGCTCCTACACACTACACGCACGTCGCCATCGCCGTTTCGCAACAAGCAAATCGATCGCACGAACCCGTGAGGGAAGGGTTCGGGTAATCAGCTGCAAAAAAGAACTGGCCACGCCACGGCACTTGGACTATACACGGTTCACGCGCGGCACCACTGTTCACCACCCACGAGGCAGAGGGTTTGGGCGAGGGAAGGGTGATAAATCACGGAGCCGTTGTGTGTGAGCGAGCACGCATCCAAACACACACGCACGCACAAAAACACCCTGCTGACCGCGTTCAGCGAATGGCGGCGAGCGCCCGAACAGACGGCGGAAACCGCGGTACTAGGGAAAGAAGGCAGGGGGCAGCAGGGTAATGAAAAGATGGTAAGAATCGTAACAGCGAAGCCACCGCGGATGGCTGCCGTAAATTCACGCACGGGCACAGGGGCCGATTAGGGGCTTTTGTATACGCGCTACGACGGCCCGGGAAGGGTTTGGCAAGCGACGGCGTGGTTCCGTCGCCTCCTATATATTACGATTGCTCCGCCAGTTCCCCACGCAGGGGCCTACACGCACTCTTTATACACATACACTTTCGAGGGGATATGGAAGGAGAACAGAACGTAAGCGATTCCCGAAAACCGCGTACCGTGCGCACCGTTACGAGCAGTGTGTGTGAAAGCAAGCGGCGAATACTGCCCGCTGGTCGGGTGCTCTCGTTTCCTATACGCAGCGCCTTTCCTTTGCGAATCGGGATTAGGTTTTGGCCAGGTTTTGCACGGCTCTACGTCCATAGTGCATTGTGAGCGAGCGCATCCCGCAGTGCGGCAGTTTAAAGCGAAGCGGAGCGAACTGGTGACACGCGTTGGAAGAAAAGAGAAGGAGCAAGCAATTACAGTGGAGCTCGGGAAGTGTTTGGAAATGACGTGTCAGATCTGACTTTCACAGTAGAGGACTACTCAAAATGGACTGTCAGTGTTTGAGCAGGGCTCGTCAGAGCAGTCAGGATAATACGAGAAGTGGTTTTTAGATATTAAATTTAAAAACAAAAACTCAAAGTCGCTATTAATCTGTGAATTTGGCCAACCGAAATTGGCTTCTGGGAATTTAGCAATCTGGGAATAACAAAGCCTGAACGATGATCACTCGATTGCAACGTACAATTTAAATATTTTTGACATACAGCTTGATGATGTATAATGTTTGTGAAACAACCCTGCCCAAGCAACCGGCAATTTCAAATCAAAACAACACCACCGATGACGCACGAAGTGCTTTTGCTGAAGTATCCGTAAAAGCGAAATTCACAAGAAATATCAAACATGTCCAACCAAAGTGAGGAATCTAGGAAGAAACCGCGCGTTGAAATTGAATATTGGTGAGCGAAAAAAAACATGACAAAACGGGAACACTCATCGGCTCCAAGTCCTTGCCCTAACCTTGCGATCTTTTCCCTCTTTTATCCTTCTCTGGTTCGCTTCCCACTGTTTTTTTTTTAGCAATGTGTGCAACTCGAAACCACAGTGCCTCGAGCTCGCCAGCATGATACGGGAGCAGATCCCGGAAGCGGAGGTTGTGTGCCGAACGGGCAGACGCGGTTCGTTCGAGGTGCAGATTGATGATACGCTCGTCCACTCAAAGCTTAGCTCATTGGCGTTCCCGCGCTACGAGGAGGTGGTACAGAATGTACGGAACGCTCGAGACGGTCTGCCCGTGAACAAGGTGACGGAGCAACCAATCACGGACTGTGTGGTGCAGTAGGAACTACCTCGAGGAAAGTTTTTTAGTCATCTGTTTTTAGCACGATTTTATTGTCGATCCAGTGTGAATATCGTGAAAAATACCGCGGTTGTACGTGTGTATGTGTGTTTGTGTGCAGCCACAAGAGCAGCCACCGAAATCAATCGATCTGCTTTTTTTCTTCAATTACACCCGAAACCGTTGCGCCGAGCGGAAGCTCCCGGTCAAACGTATCGTCAGCATCACCGTGCGACAGGTAGACGCCGAACCGCATCCGTCCGCCAAACTCCCGGCTGATCGTGCGCAGTGGTTCCGCCGTCCGGACGCCCGTCTGCTGATCGATGCAAATCATCTGGCAGCGTGTGCAGGGCCCGTCCACGGTGAAACCACTCTCGCCGATCCGAACCTGCCGCCAGTCCGACTCTTCCAGCGGACGTGCCGTTTCAATGATCAGATTTCCCCGGAACCGATCGACAAGCGAATCGAGCGATGGAGCGTCGATGCCGTCCCAGTCGTCCACCTTGTCGCGCAGCCACCGGACGGACGTCCGATTGATGAGCAGCAGCTGGGCCTGATTGTTGAGCGACAGTTCGCGTGCCGTTTGTCGCTGGCGGCGTGCTTCCTGCGACGATTGGCGCAGCAGCCGCAATCCGGACACGCCCAACGCTCGGCTAACCCAGTCCGCGCACCGCTCCCCACAGTCGACACCCTGCACACTGTCTCGGCACACCTTCGTCTGACAGAGCTGTACCGCAGTAGTATGCTCCTGGGCTGCCAGCCCGTCTTCCCCGAGCTCGATCACCAGTTCCTCATCCGCGAGATCGTCATGTTGCAGCACCAGCCGGTCGCGTTCCACCGTTGGTCGTATGCGGCACATATCCGGCAGCTTTTTCTGCGTCATCGCCACGCCGTGTTCGTCTACGATGAGAAAGGCACGATCGTACAGCAGCCCGGTGGCGGCCAGCGGCCAACTGCCCTCAGTAACACGATGCGGTCCGCACGACTTCACCGGATAGAGACAGATTTGTACAAGCCGGGGACGGTCGTAGTTTTTGTACCGGGCCAGAATCTGTTCCCGCGACATGATGCCGGCCAGCGGACCGGTAAGCGTGCGACGCACGTAGCAGCGGCGTATCATCGCCACCAGCTGGTCGACATCCTCCCGACGCGTACAGTACCCGAAGGAGACGCGCACTGACCCGGTCGGCTGGCCATCGATCAGGTCGTTCGCGTCGCCGCAGACGTGGCCCGCCCGGTAGTGACGCAGTAGATCGGCATCGGCAAGGCGCAGATGGCGCTGGCAGGCGCCCGGATTGCAGAAGCACCCAGTTCGCAGGTAGATACCGTGGTTGGCCGCCATGCACGCCACCTCGGCAAACCCGACGTGCGCACCATCGTCGTTCAGCACGTTAAAGTTCACGATCGCACCTTGCGAGTGGCAGTCTACGAACGCAGTGTCGTGGTACAGCTCGACCACGCGACTACCGTTCGCATGCTGGAGCGCTTGTAGCTGCTGGAAGCAGTACCGGGCGAGCTGGAACGTGTGGCGCTGTATCCGGACCATCGTCTCACCGGGGATGAGGCGGGTAATCGCGTCCAGACAAGGCAGCAGCGATGCAATCGAGAGAAAGTTGATGGTGCCGTCCTCGAACCGATCCGTCAGTGTGTCCCGCTTCTCGTGGAATCCGCTCGCACCGCTCATCGCTATCTTGACAGTGCCACCACCGTAGTACCGCTTGCCAGGAAGCAGCAACGTCTCCGCGTCCTTGCGCACCAGGAGCGCACCCAGCCCGGTCGGGTAGCTGAAACGCATTCGTAAGTCTACGTTAAAAGCACCAAATGCGAACGGAATTGTTGCCCCGTTACTTACCCAAAAATCTTGTAGAAGGAAACGCACACAAAGCTTGGCCGGTAGCGGGCAAGATCGAGCGGGCTGGTAGAGACGTAACTGGCCGCATCGAGGCAGACGTGAAACGCGTCCTCGCCGTATCCGCGCAACCCATTCCGCTCCACCAGCTCGATCAGCTCCAGAGGGTACTTGACGCCGTTAAAGTTGCACTGGGCGGGAAAGACGAGCAGCGACGGACGGTGTCGCCGGCCACTGCCTGCCGGTTCGTTCAGTGCCTGCAGCAGCTCGGCTCGCTCGATCGGATGCACCCGGTCGGTTTGCACAATTTCACGCATCCCCAGCACGGACGTGTGACTGTCGCGCAAATAGACGAACGAGCCGGGCAAAGTTTCCGGACCGGTGGTAACGCCCCCGAAACCAAACGATTCTCCCACCAGCTTGAGGCTGGCGGTAGTGCCGGCAGTAAACACAAGACCGTACTCGGTCGGACGGGTGTTAAACCAGCGCAGTACCCGGTACCGCACCAGATCGATCAGGTCCTCCATCGTGCGGCTGGTGTGCGGGTTGCAGAACAGCCCGCTGGCCAGCAGCTCTTGGACGGCGCGCAGCTGTGACGCACCGTACAGTGCTGTACCCGCATGATCCAGATAGCATTTATCTGTAAGTAGCAAAAACAACATAAATCCCCTTCACTGTCACTCTTCACTGGTAGAGTGCTGGAAAGTCGCTTACCGCCTAGACGCGAGAAATCTTGTTCAATTTTTAGTCGTTCCTCCTCGGTAAACACGCTGACGAAATCCATCGCACGGAATCAGGACGGCACAACTCACTCTCCGACACAGCTCGACTGGTAGCTGGTTGCGCTCTGGCGCTCCTAAACGATAGCGATCGCGTGATGGAGCCGCACAAGATAACCGAGACGTTTTTCCGAGCGATATTCTATCACCAGCAGCTGCCGCATGCGATAACGCTTCTTGCCCGCATCTCACGTTCCGTTCACCGGTGACCACATTTAAATGCCGGCCACAGCCGACTCCGACCCACCTGAAAAGCGATTACTCACGGTAGCAAATTATTCGACGACTTGTTGACGTGCCCGGTTTCCGGCTCAATTCTCAGACGTGTTGCTATGGGAACGGCAGGAGGAAGAAGAAGAAAAGGGTTGCAAGACGTCTAATGTCTCAACCTTTCGCATAAACAAACCCCTCTCGGTAACGCAATATTACGTCAAGGAGTTTACGGGTGGAAATTGATAGTGATCGATCGATTCGACATTTCCGTCAAGTTTTCCACAAACATATGATTTCCTCTTACAGTCCAGTGTAGGAAGCAATCTTATGTGTGCCTATTTATAATTCAAATATTTTCATGTTTTTAATGTTAAAATTGTTAAAAGCGGAACGGCCATTTATTACGTAACGCAATAATTTTTGTTTATCTAGATAAAGGGTTGAGCAAACTCTTCAACCGATTTGAAGCATGTTTGTTTTATTTGCATGGACTTGAGTCTATTTCCTGCTCAAGCTCAATTCCCGCTTGGCGCTTGATTGAGAATGAATATCAGACAGAATAAGGTAGTTTAACGAAGGATTTTTTTATTCGGTAGTAACGGCCAGGCCGTATTGCTTGTTTAACAAAGGATATCCACTGAAATTGTTAACCCGTTTTTTGTAAGTATGTGCGTAAGAACTTTATACATTTATCGGGGAAGACAGTCTCTTTCATGTGCACACATAAAGCATCTTGTGTGGTAAAATCACAATTCCAGCAAGTTTAGGATTTACGACGAAAATAGTCTGGTCGTGTAAGCAACTAACAATTCAAAAGCATAATGGAAATCGGCGGTTGTTAAAAGTAAAGCCCGGCTCACTTCTCCGTTGCTCTTTACGTAGCTTATGGATGTTGCCTTACGGGTACAAGCGGATGGTATTGCATGCGTCAGCCTATGTGTCCGTAACCCACGGAAATAGCTCACAAAGCATCCAAACCGCTTGATATAAACACATGCACACGGCATTTGGGAGCGTGTGTGGAACTCGGCTTTAACTTCGTCAGCTGTTTCTCTGCCTCTTCCATACCGTACCGACACTTGTGTTGCGCTCAAATTATAGGAAATCATTATAATTTATAACATTTATTACACCCCTGTCACACTAAGGTCAGATCGCAAACAAACTTCGAGCCGGGCTTCACCACACAGCTATCGGCATTGGCTTAGATTGCGAAAAGCGGTGTAAATTAACATTGCATCGTGTAATTTGTGTTGCGTGTGCTGTGAAGAAATGTTGTGAAACACAGCAAACGAAACTACCGGTCGTGAATAGTCGGTACTGTTTAAGTTAAACATCTTCAGTGGACCATCGTGAAAGTGTGTTTGATACAGAAACTTATAAGAGACGTTCCATCAATTTCAACCATCCATCAATTCATCAATTCTTCAAAGCGAATAAAAACGAGGACGAACGAGTGGCAACATGGATCAGTGGATTAAAGAAGAGTTGTCAAAATGTTTACACTTCGACATACCGAACGACCTAATCACGTAAGCACCGAAAAGTGGTCTGGTCTAAACGCCTTCCGCATTAACACAATTCTTCGCTTCTTTTAGCTACATCCACACCATTCAGAATGCGCATGAAATCGATGGCTACTTCCGAACGCTGCTCGATTACAACAACCCCCAGCACACGGCGTTCATTCGCGAGCTGAAAGTGAAGCTCGGCCACGACACACCGAACGGGATGCCTGTAATGCAACCGCTGGCCGGGAAAGCTTCCGGCAAGGGCAAACAATCCAACGCTTTCTCCGCGGCGGCCACCAAGCAGCAAGGCAAACAGTCGAAACCAAACCAACCCGCCGGCTCGAGCACGAAATCGCCCCCGGCGGCGCCAGAAGCGTCCGGCAAGAAGAAAACCAAGTACGTCAGCCTGTACGGGCAGGACGGTGAGCTGGCTGACGTGGTGCTGCTGAAGGGCCGGCATCACTGCGACTGCCAGGCGGCGAAGCACAGGCTCGTGAACAACTGCCTGCACTGCGGACGAATCGTGTGCGAGCAGGAGGGCAGCGGACCGTGCCTGTTCTGCGGCAGCCTGGTCTGCACCGAGCAGGAGCAGCGGCTGATTGAAAGCTCGTCCCGCAAGGGCGACAATCTGCGCCGCAGTCTAATGGACCAGAACAGGCCGGCCGGGTGGGAGGAAGCGCTGGCGACGCGCAACCGCCTGCTCGAGTATGACCGGAACAGCGAGAAGCGCACGACGGTGATCGACGATGAGGCGGACTACTTTAAAACGCATTCCGTGTGGCTGTCCGATGCGGAGCGGAAAAAGCTGGAACAGCTCGAGGAGGAACTGCGGGAGAAGCGGCACGCTAGCCGGCTGGCGCGGAAGGTCACGCTCGACTTTGCCGGGCGTCAGGTACGGGAGGAGGCGGCTTTGTCGACAGAGGACGTGGAGGAAATCCTGCGACAGGCGTCCCTGGTAGAGGCACCGGTCGGTTGGCGGGGTAAGGAAAACGAGACACCGGGCGGAATGTTGCACGACAGTGAGGACGTGCACCCGACGCTATGCGGGCCTGCACCGACGGTAAGACACCACCGAAACCACGGAAACCACCAAAATTAGCGACATAAACACTCAAAATTGTTCGTTTTGGAATTTCCAGTTCGTTGACATCAACGCGGGTGCACCGGCGCCGGTACAATCGGCTGGATATGATGGCGTTTACAGTCGCGTACAGGACAAGGAGTTCCTACAGATGTCCGACCTGCGCCACTGCCTGTCCATGCATCAACCGTGGGCATCGCTGCTCGTTGCCGGCATCAAGCGGCACGAAGGCCGCACCTGGTACTCCTCCCACCGCGGGCGGCTGTGGATAGCGGCAACGGCCAAACCGGCCACACCCGAAACGATCCGCGAACTCGAAACCTTCTACCGGAAGCTGTACGACGACGAAACGATACAGTTTCCCACCCAGTACCCATCCGGCTGTTTGCTCGGGTGCGTCTCCGTGCAAGATTGTTTGCCGCAAGAGGAGTACCGCAAGCAGTACCCGGCCGGTGAGTCCGACAGCCCGTTCGTGTTTGTGTGCGAGGAGCCGCAGGAGTTACCGATTCGCTTTCCGGTTAAGGGAGATCACAAAATCTGTAAGTTGTCGGTTACTGTGTGCGTCGCGCTGTTTACTAACAAACGTTCCTTCTTTTCCCACCGTTACAGACATGCTCGATTCGGGTATACACCAGGCAGCGGTCAAGGCACTGCAGCGGTTAGCGAAACAGAATAAACAGTTGGCTGAGGGAAATTGAAAATAAATTTATCATGTTTTAGGGTATATAATGTATTAACCCGAATTGTTGTATGTGATACAATTAATAAAATTATTCCAATCAGTTCACAGTCCCCCTGTCTATACTACGTTCTTTACTTTTTCGATGAGCATACTCATGGGAAATGGGAAATATTTGTAAAAAATACGACAGTATAGCATATGAGATAGCCATGCGATTACGATTCTGTATTGTTTTTCTTTTCTCGCGTTTATTTTAATCGAATATCATTATCGTTACTACTCCTACATAGATTGCTTTGTTTTGTTTTGTCACTTGTCATAATATTCCTATGTGTTAAAAAAAACAAAACGAACACCATTGCCGGCGGTGGAGCTATTCCGTCTTCGTGAAGGGGCGTTTGTGTTGATGGGGCAAAGGGGGGAGGCAGATCGCAAACAGTGAGAATACGAAGGGGTATAGGGAGATTAATTGAAAAAAAAATACTTGGATACAATCAACTAAATCCATACGGTTCGGTAACTATATAAAGTTTGCAATTCGCTATGCATACATCGTTCTCCTTTTCTCTCTCTCTCACACTCTCTCTTCTTTTATCCCTTTTTTGTGTATCGGGATCGTTTATTTGTGGGCTTTAGAGCTACCCACAAACACAAACACATCCTCTCGCCCCCAACGCCCCATTTACGTTAAGTTACTTAAGCTTAGCAAGAACAAAAACAGAGAAAAACATAACCCGTAAACACGTGGCTGAAGACAAAAGTGACGTAGCAGAAAGCAAAAAAAAAATTGAAACACTCCTCCAATACAAAACCGTTGACGCATCTGAGCCGCAGAGCCGGCTAAGCTACAGGAGAATTACTTAAATAAAAAGAAAACGGACCAGTGTAACGAGTGCACGCACGCCTACACGGATTACTCCTTGCTGCGGGAGCGCAACCACAGACAGAGCAGGGCGCCGAGCCGGAACAGCACGATCAGCGCAAACAGACAGGCAACGTCGAGCGCAAAGTCCTCCATGCGGAAGTTGAACGTCTCGAGTATGATCTCGCCAGACCGCGGACAGGTGACGTTCGCGCGCGTACATGCAATCTCGCCGTCCACTACCGTGCTCCACTGGTTGATCAGGAGCGCCTCGTTCGCGTACCGGAACCAGGACAGGTAGGACAGATACTTGAAGTAGGCCGGCACGGAGGCAGAGTTGAGGAAGAACCCGCCGAAGATCAGGAACGGGATGACGACGGGCGGTCCCACCGACAGCGCCATCGAGATGGACGAGCTGGCGCAGGAAATCAGGTAACCGAACGAGGTGGACACGTTGGCGACGAGCGTGACGATGAACAGCGTGGTCAGGTAGTGGGTCGCACCGGTTCGCAGTCCGATCATCGGGTACGTGATGGAGGTGAAAACAAACGGTACGGCAATGAACAGTGGCAGCTCGGCGATCGTTTTCCCGAGGAAATACGTGTCAACCCGGTACAGGCGGGAGCGCTTCTCGCGCAGGAAGACCGGCAGCTCGGCGGAGAAGACGTTAATCACGGCGAACACGTTCTGGAAGGTCATGTTGGTTAGGAAGAGGAAGAGCGAGCCGTTAATGTTCATCACACCGTCCTGGTCGAGCACCTGGCCGAAGTAGATCGAACCGATCAAGGTAGCCACCATCTTTGGAAGAAGAAAAAGAGAGAGAGAGAGAAAAAATGACAGGAAGTCATTTCACGGCTACGTCCATGGAACCCACTTGCTCAAGAACGTTCAACACTTACCGCCGTCTGCAGCAGGCGCACCTTAACCAGCATCGGATCTTTCAGCACGCTCAGCCACGATCGCCACAGGATGCAGTAGAACTGGGTCCACCAGCTCGAGCGGTACCCGATACTGCCGACGCCCTCCACCTGCTGCAGCATATACGGCTCCTCCATGCCCTTCCCGGCGACCGACGCCGTCTCGAGAATTTCGCGCGCGATCGGACTGACCGCGAACGAGTCGCAGATCTTCTTGATCATGTCCCGGCACTCGGCCTCCTTGGCCGGTGCGATCGCCAGCATCTGCACGTAAAAGTCGGCCGGATTGTAGTTCGGTGGACACGGAATTCCCAGCCTGTGCGTGAGAAAAAGCGCAGCAGTTAGATAGCTCCCAACGGTGGACTAGATTCAGTAATTCCCAAGTGGGCGAAGAATCCAAAGATTTTTTTTAACTAATGTCCTTTAATGGACATCGCATGAAAAAAATGTTTGGAAACTGATGAGATGTTTAGCAGAGCACTTACTGGGAGAAAAACTCGGCCGACTGGTAGGGTGAACCGAGAAACGCAACCCGGCCCTCCGCCACCAGCAAGATCTTGTCGAACAGACAGTACAGCTCGGACGACGGCTGGTGAATGGTGAGTATGATGGTTTTGCCCTTCATCGCCATCCCCTTGAGCACCTGCAGCACACTGTGGGCCATGAACGAGTCGAGCCCGGACGTCGGCTCGTCGCACAGCAGCAGATGCGGATCGGTCAGCGTTTCCGAAGCAAACGCTAGCCGTTTGCGCTCGCCGCCTGACAGACCCTTGATGCGACCGGGCGCACCGATGATTGTGTCCGCGCATTTTACCAGCGATAGCTCCTGTAGCACCTCCTGGACACGGTGCTGCTTCACGCTGGCCGGCACGTCCCGGCCCATACGCAGCAGCGCCTGGAACAGCAGGTGTTCGCGCGTCGTCAGCGACGGTATGAACAGATCGTCCTGCTGGACGTACGCACACCGTGCCCGCAGCTGTTCCGCATTGACCGGCACACCGTTCAGCGCTCGTACCGCGTTGGGCGAAATCTTCACGCCCGGCGGTGAGCGGAAGGCTAGCGCGTTCAGAAGCGTCGTCTTGCCCGCACCGGAGCTTCCCATCACTGCCAGCAGTTCGCCACTCTTCGCCACGCCGGTCACATTCTTTAGCAGGTGCTTGCGCGGATTAAAGTCTTTGCGCTGGCGCGTGCAGCAGTTGCGCAGCCGTGTGCACAGTGGTTCGCGCGGCTTGCCGTCGGTCGGGGCTTCCCCAAACACGTCGATCTCCTTCCAGGTGTAGGTGAGCCGCTCACTCTGCGGTATCTGCCCCTTGACCGAGCCGTAGCTCTTTGGCTTCCACACCTGTATCAGCGTCGCCTTGTCGTTCGTTAGCGTCGTATTGAGCGCATCGTCCATCGACTGGTCCTGGTAGCTGCTGCTGCTGTAGCGCTGTATACGCCACACAGCGTCCAAAAGCCGATAACGAAGAAATTGAAGAAAAAAAAAGTCAAGAGAGTGATTAGGATTGTGTGTGTATGTGAAGAAACGTTTATTAGTTCGGTCTAAAAAAGCTAGAAAAGCATAGAGGGTCTGAATGTTTCGTCTACGTGTGGGAAGGTCCTGGAATCCCTGGAGCTCTAGCCTCCCACTCAAAGGATCAAAGCAAATAGGCGAATATGTGTGGAGCATGGGGACGCAAGCTTTGCGAAACGCGGACTAGAAACATAAAATATTACGTATGACGTGATGGGGAAGTCGTAATTTCTCGATTCGCAGCTCAACCTCCACGTACATTCGTAGATCTCGCGCTGTGACCACCCCTCTCGACCCCATCATCCACAGGAAGGCGACGTGGTTCGAGAACGGTGACAAATCGAGTTGCAAACGTAGAGTAAGAGAGAAAGAGATAAAGAGATAGGACCATCATTATCAAAACTCCTAAAATAAGTTCGACGTAATGTGCGTTGCTTATCAGCTGCATGCTACGGAAATTCTACAGATTCTGCTGGCATTATCAAGCATTTTCATCTCCAATAGATTGGTTCTGGATGGTTGAAACAGAGGCTGATGCAATTATCAGCGTTGTGTGTGATGCGAGAAGAAGGCTCGACGTCCAGAAAGTGGACAGTCAGGATGTCTTGCGCAAGGTAAATATTGGCGTGACAACGTCCCAATGTTTGTACCGCTTAAATGCGTTAAAGCTGTCACATTTCTGAGTAGTTCATTTGCTCCACGATAGCAGCTATTTTGTCGGCGGCATTTTTGTACAACTCGTTGAGCCCTAGCCGGTCTTACCTAATCGCCTTAAACATGCTGTGCTGAGGAGGGCTGGGTAAAATGTCGGTAAGCTACAGTAAGTACAACATGCGAGTAGCTGACAATTCGGTGGGCTTCAAACCTCATGCGAGTGTGCAAAACCGGGTCGTCCAGTATACCCCACGGTTCGAAGGGAGTTGGGAAACGGGTGCACCGGGAAACCGCAAACGAATTGGCGAGACAAGACTGGCTGACAATCAAAATAAAAAGCGAGGCACCCTCTCTGGTGCGGTGAACGTATTGCGGTTCGCACTGGAACTCAAAAGCATTCCCGTGATGACTGTGCCTAGAATTCTGAACACATTGGAGGAGGGTTTCGTTTCGAGGGTTTCGTCCCCAAAACAAACGCCAAACTGTGCGGTTTGAACCCTGCTGGTTCAGGTCCATCCATCACTTTCAATCACATTGGCAATCGATGGACGTGGAAAGAGGAAAACATTTTTAGAGAGCGACACTTAACGCAAAAATAGATGCCACGGCGTGTGTGGTGAGGTTTCTGCCGCGTTCCAGCGCGTTTCCGATCAAGATCTCGCCCGGTGCGCTTGGCTGTGTCGTGAGAGGAAAACTTACAACTTCCCACAGCAAAAGCGCAAACACCGGTACCCGTGCGGTGAGGAGAAGGAGCAGTTAGCTCGAGGGCGGCATTTTCAATGCTACTTCCAACGATTTGTGCCTGCCAATGCTACCTGTTTGACGAGCGAGTTTCGGTAGAGATTTCGTTTGTGTGCCGATGGCGACACAAAACCAAACCGCCCGGTCCGGAACACCCCTTCCCCCTGGTCCTCCACCCACATGGATGGCACAACCCGTCCTGACGCGGAGTGAAATTAGATCCCATCTCACCCACCGCCTCGGTGTACGCTTTTTTCCGTCGTTGTACTGCTTCCATTACGTGCACAAGCCATCCCTCACCTTGCTCGCCGCAAGTTGCCCGTCCGTGCAACGTGGACGGGATGAATCAATCGTCTGGGCGCGGGAAATGCTTGGTAAACAGTAGCATATGCCTCCGTGGGTACTTGGATTGCTCCACCATCAACTTCCTAGACTAGAGATCTAATGGCGTTACGCAATCGGAGGACACGCTGTGCCGCCTGGCTCCCGTATTAGCCCTACCGGGCGAAATACCTCCACAAACTTTCTCCTTCTTCTGGTTCTTGGGTCTGGAATTGGGTGATAAGCAACTGTTCCCTGTCCCGGAATGGTCGAGCAATCAGGAATCCATGTCCGACTACATTGTGATTGCCTGCTCGCCGGCGTTATCATCGACCGAAGCACATTAAGAAGCTGTGTTGTTCGTTACGGTGCACCGGGCACAGGCAAAACCATCGCACGGTTCATCGCACATCGCGCATCGGTAGGGTATGGATGAGACAGGGGGGGAGGTAGGGCGATCAAACCGAATCAGCAAAGCAATTTCAAATTAATTAGAGCTCAAGGCAGCATCGGAGCGACGACGCTAAGCTTCGTCGCCCTTCAGTTCCAGCAGAAATGCTGATATAGAGCAACCAGACACTCGCTAGTCACAAAGACGGGTTTGGCAGCACGGTGGTCACAGCACGGTGAGCGTGGTTGAGCGGCAACCCTAACCTACATCTAACGCTCGTCTCGTTAGTTGAGGTTATGGTTGAAAGGGGCACGGAAAGTGTGAAGAAAGGCGCACGAACGTACCGGTGTAACCGCACACCGTCGTCATCGTCGTCGTCCGCCTAACGCAACTGAGGGCCCGGTGCTCAATAAGGCGTAGCGGTCTTCCACCACGCACGTCTCCCAGGGCTTCCTCCCCGAACGCTAGGCCGTGCTTCAAATGCTAATACACCGGCAGGCTGGCGCTTAGCGAGTGCATTGCCACGGTGTGATATCTCGTCCGTCGAGGCAATCGTTTGTCGGGCTTCGTCATTCCAGCGGCGTCGCCAACGCTTCCGGCACGGTAAATGGCACTAGGAAAGCGAAAGCGAATCTAGGCCTGTGTCCGTGGCTGAAGAATGTCAGAACTGAAGAATCTGATTGATGGATTTTGAAAAATTGTATTGCGAAGGATGGATTGTTTGCACTTGTAACAACAGTCAATCGGGAAGCTTCGGTGTTGTCGAACCTAACAAGCAAGAGAGGCCCCGCATTATCTCGAGACGCAATGATCCATGCGGGAGGGAAAACACAACGATAGATGCGTCGGCCCAGCCAAACTGGTTCACGGACGCCACCTAGCGCCCTGGACCGAGCCTGCAGTCAGTAGCCGGACGATCCGCATCTTATTGCGTCGTCCATCTGGCGATGCGCAACAACCGGACAATTAACGTGTTAGGGGTGTAAGAAAATCGTTGCGAGGCACTCTCCGAGTCGAAGGTCCTGTGTGTCCTGTGGAAGTGTTGCCAAACTTACCCGACTGGAGCTGATGGTGGTTTTCGATTCGGCGTCCCCATACTGGTCGTCCGTGTTGATCGTCATACTGCGTGTCACTGCGTCCCTGGTGGTTCGGTGTGTCGCGGGTTTTAGATATAGCTCGGGCTCGATGTCGGCTCTACAATCGCGGGCGTAGCAATACTAATTGGGCCGTGCCTCTTGCCGGTAGGTCCTGTATGACGACAAACGAGACGCACGCAGCGAAAGGTTAGATTAGACGCAGTGGAGATTTTTTGTTGCTTCTACCCTGCCTCTTCTTCTTGCCCTCCTCTGCTCACTAGAGTGTAGACTGGGTGCTTTACTATCAGCGGACGACCTAAAGCCTAATACGCATTCCACGGGACGCGCTTCCTAATGAGCGCATGATACTGTTGATGATGCTCTGGGAGTTCCTTTTGTACCATAATTAATTTAATTCCGTATCTGTTGGAGGTTGTTTGTTTGCTTTTTTGTACTACCTCAACACAAAAAACGTTCCTCTTGGACATTAAAGTCCACGAAGTGTTGTTTTTCTTCGCGAACAACTTCCAGTACATCCTTGGAGCACTTTAACGCGCTCTTTTAACCTTTTTTTCCAGCTTTACTCTCTATCAATTTCGATAACTATGGATTTCCTTCGTAAATGGATGGATCTTTTTAAATAAAAAAAAAATACTAAATTTTAAGAAAGGATAGCCGTGGTCCACCAGGAAAAGCTCCTTGGCTAGCAACGTGTTAGAGCCTCCGTAACAACCTCCGCAACAAGTGCACCCATGTTCTCATTTCGTCTGGGACCGGAAATCGGAAGCAATTTCACAACCATAGTTAACACCCTCCCCGCCCCTCTGTCCCACTCTTTCTTTCCGTACCAAGATTGGGTGTCGACCTCTTAGCTTAACCTTAAGACATTTTTTTGTGTGCATCATCTTCTGTCTAAACTCCAATCATCGATGGACATTGGTTGTTTTTAGAGGACAGTAAGGCAGAAAGAGTAGTAACAGTAAAAAGTGTCGTGTCTCAATGGTCTGTTGCTCCCCTCTCCTGCTCCCCTCAGAGTAATCTCCACAAGAGTGCGCTAGACCACCGTAATCGGAAGATATTTTTTGTCGTTGCGCTCGGTGCGTTTTTTCCGGAGGTTTGGGCGGTTAACAACGATGCTGCTTCCAAAGATTTAATTGATGAAGCAGATACTGAGTTAAAGTAGAGCTGTGCATTCTATAGCTGTTGGCTGATTAGAACTTTTGTTCTTCAGCAATGGAATGTTCCCAACGTACAGCCAGTAAAGACAAATCGAATACCGTAACCGAGAGTATTGCTGGCTGATCCTCTTACCAAACTTTCTCACCGAAAACCGAAGAATTGCCAGAATACTTATAAGTAGCCTTTCATTACGGAAAAAAAACTTGGAAAATACTTCTTTGCCTTAACCATTCCGGGAATGTGAGGAAACATAACCTTCCTTCTCTGCTCACGGAGAGGTGTGGGATATGCGATGCCTGTGCGTCCTCCGGTATCCGTTTACAAGTTCGGTTCCGTCGCGCGGCAAAACTATAATCCGATTGGGCTTCAGCGTTGCCGGCCTTTCTTCGCTGTCTAGTTTGTGTGTAGTTTGATAAAAAAGCCCCCGGTAGGCTCTACGGCTTCCTGCCGCATTTCTAGTGTCCGGTCTGAGTTGAAGCAGCCTTTTCCGTTTCAAAAAGAAAACGGTTGTTCCGGCTATTCGTCCACAAAAAGGAAAATCGCGTCCCAGAAAAGCTATAGGAAAGGCAAGTCGAAACCGCCGAACGCACTGCAACACTGTATCGGCTTTCTTCCCCCATCCCCCAATCATCTTCATACCATTTCTCCCCTAGGAATGGTTTGGGGAACGGCATCTTTTCATTTTTTTTCTCACATTACACAAAATTAGAATATTGATAAGGGTAATGTGAAGTTCGTTTTTTTTTTGTCATCCACGGTGCCTTCACATCGATTGTGTAGCGTGCGGAGTGGAGGAAATTTAACGATCTTCTTGTGGTTTGTTCCTGATGGTTCGCACGCCTTTAGTACAGCACGCGCGCGCACTCCTTGAAGGTTGATCGGATGATTGCTTCTTTTTTTGGTGGTGCAAAGCCCTCATTACTGCTCGAGTTCTACGAGTTTTATAAAAAAAGGATGACAAAGAGAAGGTGCTAGAGCGAGTGAGAACGAGACAGAGAGAGAGAGAGAGAGTGTGTGTGGGGCAAGCAGCTCCTAAAATGGCGATCCTTTCTTTTGATTGTGGAGTTTGATGATCCTGTTCAGCGTTTGAGTTCGGAGTGAGGGCGACGTATTAGTACACCGGGAACGGGTATGCTCCTGTTTAGTAGCTTTCAGCTTTCACGCTCTGTTCACTTTATACCATCCTGTTCTGCACCAAGCACACCGTATCACACTTACACTAATTGTTGTAAATTTTGTAAGCCCAACGTCACCTCCAATGTATCCGCTCCTTGTCTGTGTGCAGCGAAAAGGAAAGCGTGTTGCGAATCGTACATAAATTTAACACCCACATAAACACATCGATGTAGTCACCCACGTGTACACACTTTTCTTCTCACACACCCCAAAACCAGGCTTTTCCTTGCCAGCACGAACCAACGCGCTTCTGTCTGTCCGTCGGGACGTTAAACACGCGCGCGCTCAACTTTTGCAACTGCTCCCGGGCAACGATCGAACTGGAATGAACGCTGGCGCACCGCTGCGGCGGGTAAGAAAATGAACCGCTGAGTGCTGACCCACTCCGGCAACCCTCGGTGCGTACACACAAACACACTGCGGTGCTTCCCTTTCCCCTCCTCCTTCCTCCACGCCGTACGTCACGGGCCCTGCTCCTCGGTCTCCCGCTGGCGCGCGTATTCATTTCCCTTCAGCCACCCAGCGTTATCAAGATGCAGGGAGCGCAGCAGCTACTGAAAGGCGCACCGGACCGGAGAGGTTCAATGGCATGATCCGCTCGGTGCTCGGTTGGTAGTAGTGGTAGTGGAAGGCGGGATCGCTCAGGGACGCGTTGTTTAGTGTGGAACATTTGCACACTACTACCGATGCCCTGTTTGCGAAGTGCGGAAAGGGTTTGAGGTACCGTAAGCGGCAGGTTTGAGGCCGTTTGACGGCACTCAAATTTGAAAGGACTCGTGAGCGCTGCCCCGTAGTGTGCACTACTCGGGTTACTAAGGTGATGAGACACAACATTTTTTTTGTAAATCCCTTTGAAAAAGCTTTTTTTATTGTTGGTTCCATACAAGTCCTTTCAGTACACTAAATCCGTTTTTTCCGCTGCTTCCAACCGAAAGATAGACTATTGCTAGGGACACTAAGGCAGTCACGCGTTACATCTACCGTCACTCAGGCGTGCTTAAATTTACCACGGCTGTGCGACATTCCTGTTTGATAAGGCGCGCCAGTCAATCGGGTGCGGGTGCAAAAACTAGTAAATACCGAGCGTATTGCGATTAAATTAAATTAAAATTGCTACTACCGTTCGGCAGCACAAAAACAAAAGGCACACAGAGCAATTGTTGAAATCAGCTCGGAGAATTTGTTTGATGCAAATCTTTAACACAGTTAGGAAAGCCGAAATTACATAGAACCCGCCGCCACTTCCTGTAATCAAAAGCATCAAAGCCTCTCGTGTGGTGGGATGCCAGCCAGAGCAAGTAGGAGCAAACAACGTCAAACATAGGCGAAGGAATGCTGTATCATTTGAACCACCATCATAACAAAAAAAAGTAAATTAAAAATGTTAAGCGTAGTCATCGAACAGTTGTCGCAATTTTGATAACATACACACTTCGCGCGATCGTAGCGCTTTAAGGCGCGTGCAGATTTGTACGGTGTTTGCGCGATAACCCAACGGTGAAGCTGATTTTCTCAAGGTTTTGATACAAAACTATCGGGAAAAGAATCGCTGCTCGTTCGATGAGGAAAGAAACCGGCAACGGCGGCATGGTAAAATCCTTTCGATGCACGGTTTTTTTTTTGCTTCCCGGTTGTGAGCTGAACGGGAGTTGAATGTGTTTATCAAAATCTCCTCTACACGGTGGGGTAGAGTTTGTACGAGTTAAATGACTTAATTAAGGGCGTGTGCAAATTTCCTGCCTACTGGAAGTTTTTGTTTTATTTATAAAACTGTCAATCAGCAGTTCAAGTTTCCTGAATGGTTCGCGATAGAGTATTTGATTATTGATAGAGAAATGCGTAGAAATTAAATCACGTTTCATTTCGCAGGACAAGACAATCAACAAGAAATATCAACAACATTTGTAGAACATTTTTGATTACTTATATAAATTTCTCAGAACACCTGGTAAGGTCTGATGCATGTCACTCAAATAAAAACCTTTTAAATTTCCCTCAAGTAAGATGAAACCCACTAAACGATGATTCTAAAATGTTTACTTGTATGAAAGCTTTGAGAAAAGATTGATTTGCAAGTCGGCAATGTGAGTGAGTGATTTTAATCCTAAAAGAGTGAGTCACTAGTCGGCGGTGATGGTAATTTGAATCCTTAAAGATACATAAAAACACTTCATGCTGATTTGAATCCACTCTCTGTGCACATCTCTAATGTGAACGTTATAAATACCAATGTCTTTTTCTGTATAATTGTATAAATCTCCTAGAATTTGAAAACATATTCGTATTATTTACACATTCATAATTAAAGAGTAGTCTAATGATTATGTGCAAAACGTTTTACAATAAATTATTCAACCTACCCAACAACTTGACCCATGGTAATTATATCTAGGGTGGTACTGCAGATGAATCGTTCAGCAATCTTCTTCTTCTTGAGTGGCACAACAACCCTTGTAGGGTCAAGGTCTACCAGAGCACTTGTGTGCTTTGGATTTTTGGAGCTGTGACTTAATATACCCTTATAGAACAGGAGCTTTGTACATTGTATCGGCTCCTCCATTGTCCCTCCTCACGTATGGGGCCAACAATCCTCCTGAGCATCTTCCTCTCGAACGCGACTAAGAGGGTTTCGTTAGATTTGGACAGAGTCCATGTCTCACAGGCATACGTGAGTTCTGGGACTATAAAGGTGCGATATAGTCCCAGCTTCGTCCGTCGCGACAGGTTTTGTGAGGTGAAATGTTTCCTCAGACTATAGAATTTTAGAATCATCATTTAGTGGATTTCACCGGCTGGCCGTCAGCATCGCACAGCTCGACTTCTATGCTGTTGTTGGTGCTGACTTTTAACCTGAGATGGGTGAAATTTGGGACGACTTCGAAAATGCGTTCACCTATCCGTACGTCACCCCTACGTTAGTTGGTATTTGTTAGTAGGGCCGCTGGTGGTGCCACCATCAGTTTGGTCTTCGCCTCGTTAATCTTCAATCCGAGATCTTCTGCCGTCTGCTCTATCCTTCGGTAGGCATTCGCCAAATAGGCTGATGACACAGATATTTGCGGCTCTCCTATGTGAATATCTGGGTTGACTTGTAGAATATGGTTGCCGAAGTCTCCAACTCCGAGTCGCGGATGGTCTTCGTAGCATCAGGTTAGAAAAGAGATAGGCAAGCCCATCCCCCTGGCGCAGACCCTTGGTGGTATCTAAGGATCCTGAGTGTTTTCCATCCCACCTTCACTTGGCATGTGACGTTGGATATGGTCATTCTTGAAAGCCTGATCAGTTTGGCCGAGATTCCAAAAGAGCTCATTGCGTCGTAAAGTTTTACCCTGGCTATGCTGTCATATGCGGCCTTAAAATCTATGAAGAGATGGAACGTGTTCAGCTGCTGTTCTGCCATCTTGTCCAAGATTTGCCGCATGGTGAAGATCTGGTCAGTGCTCGATCAGTCCAGTCTAGTTCAGCTATAATACCGTCGGTTCCGGGTGCTTTGTTGTTCTCCATCCGACGGATAGCTTTCTGTGTATCATCGATGCTAGGTGACACTACCATGATATCATCCGCTAGTGGAGCTTCTAGCTGATTGTTGAACTGGTCGTTGAGCAGCTCATCAAAGTGCTAAGCCCATTGCGAGACTCTGGCTGGTTACTGACCAGATCTCCATCTCTAGTCGTTTAACTGCCCTGCTTTCTTTTGGTAAAACTTTCTCAGTAATAGTAATTTTAAAAGTATACTGAATGTTATGAAAAGACGCAAATGTTTTTATAGTATTTTTTTCTTGTCTTCAATCACTTTGCAACAGTTTAGATATTGCAAAAAAAAATCGGATCCGCAAAACAATTGAAAAGAAACCTTATGTGCAATAACCATTCGTCCAAGGTTTAATATTTTTAAACGATGCAAAATGGGATTTAAAAGCCAGTTCCAAAGAGGTAAGGTGAATCCACTGAAGTCAACTGTAAATACCGACTGTACGATTTGCCAGAAACTCTGCCCTACACGCCCTTTTCCGGCGAAAACCCCTGCCTTTTAGGGGTGGATTGACCGATGGGATGGATTCGCTGTCAAAAGCTGTCAGCTGGCTTCGAGGTCTGCTCTCGGTGCATTAGGCACATCACAACACAACAAACTTTACGCACATTACATGAAGCGGTGTAAGAGCTAAAACGGTAAGCGAGCTGATTTAGAATAATTTCGAATGTCTACTTTATTAAACAGAAAGAGCAGATCGCAATGTGACAAGATATTCGAGTGGTTGGATAAAGGAACAGTTTTATCAGTATACTTGAACAAAGGAAGTCCAATATGCGGTTGTGCTTCATTAGTTTTGTTAATAAAAATAACGTTGTTTAGTGTTAAATAGATACTCATGAAATACTACTAACAAGATAAGAAAAAATATAAAATGTGTGTTTGTTTCTAAGGAGCAGTCCAAAAGCAAATGCAAACATGCAGTTTTTTTAAGTTTGGTAATATTTTTCCGAATTTAACAGATGCTTATACAATTGATATGAATTCACTAACATGAATGGGTACGACGCCTTATCTCTGCTCATTGATGGAACTATTTCACCGCAAATATGCTGTCTATAATCATAAAAATATTATGTAGAGCCAAATAAATTTAACATTAAAAGGAAAAATGAAAATGGAATGAAAACCCCTTAGATGAAAACAAGCAATAAAAGGCTTGTTGTAAATCGTGCTATATAAAAAGGGCAGCCATTACGACAATGATGTTATTTTCTTGACCATACGTATTAAATGTTAATAAAAATATTATTTTATATATTTTCTTTTCAACAGCCTTCACCGGTGACAGTGCTGCTTCACAGAACAGAAGGGGGCGTATACCGGATGTGTGCTGAGTTGGCAAGCGTCTCGAGATAGCAAGGGTTGCGGAAGAACCATCTTGGCGTGACGAGCTCCAGTAAGGCCATGCCGGTCATTTCTGGATAGTTGGATAGCCAGTGCTCACTACGGAGGAGAACGGTCCGGAAGGGATTTGCATCCCGCTCCAGTCGTGTGTGCGAAGACCGCCGGCGCAGTCACATCCATCACCGGACCCGGTGCCATAGCTAGATAGATCCTGCTTATCCTGCTAGCTTTGCCCGCTTCCTGTTGCTGCTCGTCCTGCCCGGAAGGCATGAAAGTGACCAACACCTCCACGGAGCGCCGTACCGCGTCCGACTCGTACCACCAGAGTGGCAGCATCTTTCGCGGCTGTTCCATCGAAAGCGGTGCAGTTGTCCCGATGGCACCGTCCAAGCTGAACTACCGCGTCTCGGTTCTGACCTTCTTCGCCAAGGCGCACCCGAACGATGAGTGCTGCGGCACGAACGGACTGCCGCTGACGCCCAATTCGATCGGTATCTTTGGCCGGGCGCAGCTGCTGAAATCGGACGCGCTGCGGCATGAGAATCTCTGCACCTACCTCGATGCGATACGAGGCAAGCACGGTGAGTCGAAATTCGTTGGGAAGTTAAAAGAAGAGAGCACCTGATTTAACCTCTCATTTCGTTTCCTTGCAGAACGCACGATAATCGTGCAGGAGTATGTCGGCACACCACTGACGGAAACTTTCATCGGCGAGAACAACAAGCAGGAGACGCTGCTCCGCATTGGCTACCAGGTGCTGAGCGCACTGGCGCACCTGAACCAGTGCGGACTGGTGTGTCGCAATCTCGATCCGAGCAACGTGATGGTGAGTCGCGACTTTGGCGTGAAGCTGTACAACTACGGGCTGTACCACATGACGTGCGGTGGCCGGTACGTGTCGTTTCCGATCGGGAACGTGCGGTACCAGGCACCGGAAGTGCTGCTCGGCAGCCGGGAGAACGTAAAGAGCGACGTGTGGAGCTTGGGCATTATGCTGGCCGAGCTGGCGCTCGGTTGTACGCTGTGGGAGTCGCTCAAGCTGTCACAGATCGTCCGCAAGGTGCTCAGCCTCGTCAATACGCAGCACGTGTTCGAGAAGATTGCCCGCGAACATAACCGACTGGAGGTGTACGAAGCGATGGACGCGGGGCTGAGACGCCTGATAGAAGAGTGGTTAACGATCTCACCGCGAAAGCGCCCACTGGCGAGGGAAGTGCTCGATGATCCGGTGTTTGACTTTGTGCGGCTCGGTAGCCTGCCGCCGGGTCCGGACACCGGTGGACTAACGCTCGTGGAGAAGCACCTCTCCCTCGGCCAGATCTACTACCTCTGGCAGCTGGCCGGGGGCGACGTGCAGCAGGAGCTCAAAAAGGAGGGTCTGATCAAGAGTGAGGCACCGATTCTTTCACTACCGAAGTGAGTGCACAATAGTCCGGCGAATGTGTGGGCAGCTTGGATTGACGCTTCCCCTTCTCTCTTTGCAGCTTGGTGATGCTGAACGGCAAATCTATCTCGCCCCCGAAAAGCCAAAGCTTCCTGCATGACAACCGCATCATCTTTCTCAACTTTAACACGCTGCTCGAACGGCTGTCCGCCATTCCGGAGGAGGACTATCTACCGCTGATCTACAACACGGACGCGTACCTAGAATCGCCCATCTTCAAGACGGAACTGCCGCTGGTGATACGCGAGCGGGACATGCTGTACCAGTTCCACCGGATTGTGCTGCTCAACACGCTGCTGCAGGGCTACCCGTACACGCACGATCTGTTGCGCTCGTTTGCGGCCAAAGACATACCACCCCTGTTCCGGGGGCAGGTGTGGGCCTGCCTGCTCGGTGTGGTGGAGAACGGGATGTACGAGCGGCTGGACAAGTGCAGCCCGACCCATACCGATCGGCAGATCGAGGTGGACATACCGCGCTGCCACCAGTACAACGAGCTGCTCTCCGCGCCGGAAGGGCACGCGAAGCTGAAGCGCCTGCTGAAGGCGTGGGTGGCTGCTCACCCGCAGTACGTATACTGGCAGGGGTTGGACTCGCTCACCGCACCGTTCCTGTACCTGAACTTCAACAACGAGGAACGCGCCTTTCTCAGTCTATACAAGTTCATACCGAAGTATCTGCACCTGTTTTTCCTCAAGGACAACTCGGCGATCATTAAGGAGTACCTGGTGAAGTTCTTTCAGCTCATCTTTTTCCACGAGCCGGCGTTGGCGAAGCATCTGCACGGCATCAACTTCATACCGGAGCTGTACGCGATACCGTGGTTTCTAACGATGTTTAGCCGTAAGTGGAAACTGCTGGCGCCATCACGCTCGATCAAACAGTATTTCATTACGTCTTTTGCCTCTGCTTGCAGATGTGTTTCCGCTTCACAAGATATTTCATCTGTGGGATAAGCTGATACTGGGCGACAACTCCTACCCGTTGTTCATCGGGATCGCGATACTGCGGCAGCTCAAGAGCACACTGCTGAAGTCGGGCTTCAACGAATGCATCCTGCTGTTTAGCGATCTGCCCGACATCGTCATCGAAACGTGCGTCAACGACTCCGAGACGATGTACCAATTTACGCCGAAAAGCATCACCTATCGCAAGTTTGCGCTGCACGAAGAGGGACCGGAAGAGTTTGTACGTACCTTGGCGACGGAGAGCGCTTGCCGCTTCACATTTCTAACCACGAGTTGTTGCCATTTTTAGGACCTTAACTACACGGAGGAAGACCTGCAGGAGGTGCAGGCAGAGCTTCATCCGCGCCTCAGCGTGTACGACCTCATACGGCTGTTGCGCGATCGGCCCGCTAGCACGGCCATACTTGACATCCGCAGCAGTCTCGACTACCGCAAGGTGGCCATCGAGAACAGCATCAGCGTACCGTTCAGCTCCGTGTCGCTGAAGGAACCGCGGCTCGAGGCGCTCAATGTGCCGCGGCTGGAGGCGTACCTGCGCCGCCAGCCCATCATCACGATCGTCGTGAGCGTGTCGCACGAGAGTGCAATGCTGTTTGCCAAGTTTCTGGTCGACAGTGGCGTACCGTACGTGGCGGTACTGCACCGCGGCTTCGAGGCGATCTACCGCACGGACGACAAGCTCGTGCTGCAAACGTTCGACTACATCAACACGCTCGCGAAACATCTCACCCCGATCACGTCGTTCAGCGAGTAGGACGGCACCGCTCCAGCAGAGCTGAGCTTAGTCAAATCTCCCCTGATTGTACAGGAAAGAATGTTTATTTTGTACCTTTATCTCTTTCGTACCTATGCGGTGAATTTATTTCACTAACCTTCATTCACGCAAAGTGCATCTCAACATTAAGTTTATCCTTACCAATCACACATTGTGCAATGGGACAAAAAACTCGACAAAATGCCGTATCAGTGTACCCCAGCTGCATTGATATTTCCGTAAAGTGTGTAGTTTAAATCGTTAGTCTATAGTTTCAAATCGATTGTTATAAACCTCCGCATAGTTTGCAAAACCTCAGGAGGCTTAGAAAAGGCTTGTTTCATTGACTTAGATCTTACCCATCGCTAGACAGGATACAAGATACAAGTATAAATAGAAGACAAAACAAACACCAAGCTAAAACTTGCAACAGCAAAACTACAAATACTCTCACAGCAATAAGGCGTCGCTTTGAGGCTCCCTCTGTCTGTATGTGCTTGATTCATATTGACTCAAAACAATTTTGTACCAAAAAAAGGGTCAATAGTAAATTGACAAAACCAACCGGGCTGCTAGATGATGGGTTGGCACGATGTTTGTTTTTTTGCTCTTTTTAATACAATATAAAAGGCTCAAAATAAAACCAACAGCAAATGGGTAACCAAAAAACAGAAACAAATGGTTGCAATTTGAACATTTTGAGGAAAGCATTCTATTTTTTAATACAGCGTGGTTTTAATCACCTCCTCCGACTCCCGCACGTGCCACTGGCTGACACCGACGGCAACGGTAGCAGCTTCCGGACGGCCACGGTATTGAATCTATAATAATGCGAAACAGGTATTCCATTAGTACAAGTTTTTCCGTTGTAAACTAAAACGCCTAGTAATAACGCACTTACCCTTCTCTCGCACATGTTCTCGAAGCGCGGCTGAACGAACGTCCACGCTCCCATGTTCCGCTGCTCCTCCTGGCTCCACACGAACTCGCGCGCATTCGGATACTTGGACAGTTCGTCCCGGACGGCTTGCACCGGGAACGGGCAGAGCGATTCCAGCCGCACCAGCGCAACATCGTCCACCTGGCGTGCCTTCCGCTCCGACTGAAGCGTGTAGTAGTGCTTGCCGCTGCACAGCACAACCCGCCGCACGCGCCTCGGATCGATCCGACCGCCGTGTTCCGGATCGCCCAGCACCGGCAGGAAGTGTGTGCCGGGGGCGAATTCACCGTGCGGCGACACACAGTCCGAAAGACGGAGCAGCGTCTTCGGGGCCACCACCACCATCGGCTTGCGGAAGTTGCGTATCATCTGCCGGCGAAGCGCGTGGAAGTACTGCGCGGGCGTGGTAGGGTTGATAACCTGCAGGTTGACCGTGTCGCCATCCGGCGTCGTTTCCCGCGAGTCTGTCATCTGCAAGAAGCGCTCCATCCGGCAGGAGCTGTGCTCCGAGGCTGCCCCGTCGTAGCCGTGGGGCAGCAGCATCACCAGCCCGTTGCAAACCATCCATTTCGCTGCGTGCATGACAAGAGGTCGTTATTAGTCGAGATGCCACAGGAACGACCTGCAGCCGCACTACTTACTCTCTCCGCTCACGAGAAAGGTGTCGACAATGATCTGGGCGCCGTTGAAAAAGTCGCCAAACTGTGCCTCCCACAGCACCAGACTAGTCGGGCTGTCGATCGCCATACCGTACTCGAACCCGAGCACCGCCTCCTCAGACAGGATGCTGTTGGCCAGCTCGAACCGGCCCGCGTTTGGGCCAGCCGCTGCCATCGCGTTCAGCGGTATGTAGATCTCGTTCGTCTGCTGGTCAACCAGCATCGCGTGGCGCTGGGAAAAAGTGCCCCGGCCGACGTCTTCCCCGCTGAGCCGCACGTTAAAGCCCTGGAGCATTAGACTGCCTATCGCAAGCGCCTCGGCCGTGGCCCAATCGATCTTTTGACCTTCGGCCAGGCGTTTTTTGCGCGCATCGATGTGCGTTTTTTGCAGGTGCGGATGCACGGTCTGGATAAAAGAAGGGACAGATTAGACACACCGTCGAGGGACGCGCATTGCGTCGCACTCACGAAACCTTCCGGTAGCTTCACGCTCTCCTCCCCGATGTGGGCGAGCAGACGATAGTCGACGCCCGTGTTCCACACGGTCACTTCATCGCCCGGCTGCTGCAAACCGGCCCACTGCTTGCCGAAATAGCTCCGCTCCGGTTCGTACTGCTCGCAAGCCTGCAGCTCCGCGTTCAGGTAGTTCTGGTGACTCTTTGAGATGGCGTCCACGTCCTGCTGGTCGAGGACGCCCGCCGCAATCAGCCGTTGGGCGTACCGGTCCGGGATAGACTCGCGGGCGTGTATCACCTTGTACAGCAGCGGGTTCGTCATCGTCGGATCGTCCAGCTCGTTGTGGCCCCAGCGCCGGAAGCAGTTCAGATCGATGAAAAAATCCTTGCCGAACTTCTGCCTGTACTCGATCGCCATCTTCGTAACGCCGGCCAGAGCCTGAAAGGACGGTACGTGAGTTTTAAGCCGTTTCAGCTGCAAAGTGCAACGGACTGTATGCTAGCGTGATCTTACCTCCGGGTCGTCGCCGTTCACATGTACCACCGGTGCCATGATCGCCTTGGCCAGATCGGACACGTACCGCGTGCTGCGGCCCCGCTCTGCCGGCGTCGTAAAGCCCACCTGATTGTTCACGATCAGGTGTACCGTGCCCTCCACCTCGTAGTGCGGCACATTCGCCATCATCAGACACTCCTGGTTGATGCCCTGCCCGGGGAAGGCGGCATCACCGTGCACCTGCACGTTCAGTACACTCGACCGCTTCGTCCCCAGTGCATCGTAAGGACCGTCCGCGTGGGCGAGCTGTTTTGCGCGCGCCTTTCCCATCGACACCGGATTGACCGCTTCCAAGTGGGACGGATTGTGCAGCATGTTCAGGTGAAACGTCTTACCGCCCACTGTTATATCCGTCGAGGTATCTAAAAGGACACTCACAGGCCAAGAGTTAGATCATACGGGAAATGTTTGTGAGCTCTGGAAAATGGAGGTTTCGCTTACGAAAATGGCTCGCAATGTCGCACATCGCCTGCGCGTCGGCCGGAAACTCCGGGTGGCCTTTGAACTTCTTGAAAATCTTGGCCGGACGCGTCCCGAACATCGTCGTCAGCACGTTCAGCTTGCCTCGATGCGGCATGCCGATCACGACGTTACTCAGCTCGTGCTCGCCAGCACACCGGAACAGCTCCCAGTAGAACGCCATCATGCTTTCCGCGCCCTCGCCACCGTACCGCTTCACCGTCGGGAACTTGACCGCGAGGAACTGATCGAACGCTTGCGATTTTAGCATCAGTTCCGCCAGTTCGCGCCGCTCGGTCTCGGTCGTCTCGTGCTGGAACAGCTGCTCGTACCGCCCTGCGAGCCATTCCCGCTCCTCTTCCGACTCGATAAAGCCGAGCTCGATGCTGCAGGTGCCACAGTAGAGCCGGGCCAGCAGCCGGTCCAGTTCAGCCATCGTGAGCGGTTGCTGCTGCGCCGGCACATTGAGCAGCCCGCGCGGATCGATACGGTCGCCGGGACCGAGCCCGTACCGGGCGTACTGCAGCTCCGGCAGCTTCTCGCCGGGTGCGGGCTCGTCCGCCGCTGGCCAGAATTTGACCGGATCGATCGACGCGACGCGGTGGCCATGGTTGCGGTACGCTTCTATCCACCGGTACACGTTGCTGTTGGCGTTGCGCTTTTCTAGCACCGCCGCGCCCAGTCCTGTAGGGGTGTGTGAGAGAAAACAGTAAATTCGCGTAGATAAGTGGTTTTGCAATGTGATCTGTGTGCATCGTGTTTGCAGGGAACCCCAATGCATCACGGCAAGGCCATCGTCAGGCAGCGGTGGCATCTCTCTTATCACTAGAAGCGCGCAGGTAACGCGAGAGGAGTTCGCATACTTCAGCTCAGAATGTGGACATCGGTGTCGGCCAATGATAAGGGAGCTTAACAAAAGCACTCGGCAACTGATCTTCGCTAAAAAGAGGTATGTACCCATGTACAGCGGCTAGGGAGGGGAGGGGAACGACACTGGACATCTGGTGATAGAGGAGTAGGTGTCGCCAGCTCATGGCCACCAGGTCTTTGCATCAAGATGCATTGAACGCACGCTTTGATAGAAGAACTTTGATAGAAGCTGTAGCTGTGGACATTTGGAGCGACTTCTCTGCCACAATTCTTACCTTCATACCGGGTGGTCGGCCTTGGTCGACTCCCAAACACACCCTTCGTGCTGTGATATCCGCGTGACAGTAAAAGCCGGCCCAGCATCGTGAGGTACCTGCGATTGTACCGGGCTGGAAAGCGTCTACTCCAAGTCGATCTCACGTTCGATCCTTGTACGCTATCCTATCCTTTCCCGTTTACCTGCGCGTCCGCCTACAAACACAAACGCACCGAGAAAAACCACAAAAACACGCCGAACGGAACCCGACACTGGCCAGACAGTGAGATCTGTCCCGTAGTGTGCCTCTCGCCTTAATAACGCACCAGATCACACTGAGACGAGCGCGCACGGAGGGCTCGCCTGCGACCGGACGAAGAAGTGCTGAAGATTATGCCTGTGCCTGACAACGGCTGCCAACGATTCCACCAGGAGCGTGAACCTGCTCCCTGTATCAGTTTCGGGCACTGATACGCAGCCCGGCGGCGTGACACATGTGCGCCGTACGCGCGCCGTTTGCCTGTGTGTGCGTAAGCATGTTTACGCCCAGCTCTCATCTCTATGTAGCTCAGCATGTGTGTGGGTGCCGAATCGTCGATAACGCGAGGTGCAAGGCACGGACTGACGACGGAGGACGCACTTGATATAATGTGGGGGGTCTGCTGTTCCTTCTCTCATTCACAACGAATGATGTCGTGCCTTTGGTCGAGGACTGAGCGCGAGGAATTCGCTGCTAATTAAGCATAATAACTCAATATAAAATTTTGAGCTAAAACAGCTTCAAACTACCAATATGTATGTCACATCCGATAGTTCAGACAACACAGCGATAGTGGTCGATGAAGTATATTGACGAGATGCCAGTGCAAGATAAGCGCGTAATGTCTTCCATCAACCCCCTGGGAACAGTTTATTGGCAATTCAATAGCCTCTTGTACATATGAGGCAGACGTCATCGTTGCCAACTTGCACAACTGCGATGATGGGAGGGGACATAGTTGATAAGTTCGTCTAGCTGTTCATTGCGCTTGAAGCTACTCCTTAGAGTCGGTCCAGCAAATCGTCTGAAGTTCCGATTGTAAGATCCCGAAGAAACTTCCTTCCGCAAACATTCTAAGTTGTCTCAAGAATTATTTCGAAAAACGAAGTAATCATCATTAAGATGTTTATCGACGTCTGTACTATAAAAGTGTGAAATTTAATCTTAAATAGGTATTCCAAACAACAAACCATAATCAAACTTTGCGAAAACGAGAAGATATGAATGCCCTTATCTGCGGTTCGCATCTGCATTTCAAACAATTGTTCCGTATCAGCTATCTGAGTCGGATTACATGTTTTCGTAAGGGCCCGATAACTTGCAGAAGAGGCATAAAAGTAACACGACATAAATGTCGCTATAGCTCACCATACTTTTATCATACAGCTGGTGGCACCATTTTGGTTATTACTGCTATAGCTCACATAACTGTGCAGAATTTTGAAATCATCCCAAGCATTTATCTCAATCCAAGCCAACTAAAGGAAAAGTAAGGATTGATGTCCACCGAACACTGAACTGCGGTTAACATGAAATAGTTCATCACAAATACTGAAGAAATAACGGTACAAAACATCAGTACTTTAAGTTTAAAAAAAGTGAATCATTTATTGTAATTATTCTCATATACAGCAAAGCTTCCCGAAACTGTTCATTTCGCGCCGGTTTGTGATATCTTCTAACAAACAAATTATTATCTTTGTATTCACCGTTGCCTTAATTGCTGCTTCGGTTGGCAGGCACAGGACTGCGTAACTGTCTCTGCATGTCAATCAAACTCTGTTTCGTCCCACAACGTGCGTTCGTGTGACTCTACCAATGAATGTGCTGTATGATGCAGAGAAACGATTGCTTGCTATCTCTTCCGCTTGTTTCGCTATAAAACAAATGAATGCACTTGACGCTGCGTGACTGTGGCGTTACTTCAGTAAAGGTATTGTGTTTTTTTCTTCATCCTCTCCTTTACAAAAGAAACCTTAAAAACGCTTATAGTGTAAACACAGAAGGGGAAAAACATAGAGCCTAGAGAAGTAGTAGCTTACGGGCAACGGGCAAACGGTCCTTAATTATTCCTAACGCTAATGCTTAATTAATCGATAGAGGAAAGGGCAAACATACCGCGAACCAGGCCAGGGTGTACTGTACCGGTGGCTGTTTTGGAGGAGAAACCCCTCAAATTCCTACTAAACTGCTGACTAAGGTACCTAGAAAGTGTTGTCAGATTTATCACCAGACCTGCGCTGCCAGCTTCTGATCTTGTAGCGCACGATCAGTATGACGATCAGCAGTATCGGGATGACTATGATCAGCACTATGCCGAACGAGGTGCTCGTGTTGCGTGCCACGAACTCTTCCTCACCTGCAATGACACGCGGATGGGAAAAGATGTACATGTATGCATCAGCGCCGTTCGGTACGGACGGTCGCACGGTGGGTAGTAGTAGTAGCAGTAGTACGCGCTTGCTTGATCGTCAAACCGGGCATTGCCATTGCTGTGCTTTTTCATTGCTGCGCGTAACGCGTACAGCAGTGTGCGCAGATTTCTTATATAAAATGGAGGATCTAAAGCAGCGGCACACCGGCACTGGCTAAGGGAGGTGACACCTTGTTTCGGGAAGGTGTGGCGGTAGTGCGCTTATCTTATCGCTGTTAGTGCTGCTTCGAGTGGTACCCTGTCCTGGTTCGCTTCACTTTGCCTAGCCTATGCCTGGGGTTGGGACGCTTGTCTTGGTGACACGATACTTAAGATAAGATTAGCTGCAAAACTGAAAGAGGCTACACGCTTCCTAGCAGCGCGACTGTTATGCATTACGCTACTTTCTTAGTGTGCTTTGATACTAAACAAACTACTATGTCAAACTGCCATGGTTGGAAAGGAAATGAAAAGCAAAACGGAAAGAAACCGAAACAAAAAAACACTTGGAAAACGATTCTGACGTGTTGATGTGTGTGTGAGTGTGTCTGTCTGTTTGTGTAGCGGTGTATGAACGCCTAAAATATACTGATATAATGAAGATGTCCTGGGGTAGGCCACCGTTCCGCCACTAGACCTCCGTCGACCGGCTGTCCATGCGGTTCGGCAGTCCCACGTTCTGGACGAGCGGTTGCGTTTGGCCGCCCTGCTCGCCGGTGTAGTAGCTACGACTAGTGTTCGGCAGCGGCGACAGATTGCCGTTCTGCGGCCGGCGCTGGTTCAGCGGCGAGTTGTCCTCGGTGGCGAAGCTGCTGACCTGATCGATGTCGCTGAACGTCGGACTGTAGGCACCATACGTCTGGGTGGGCGATTCCGGTTGCTGCTGGAGGCGCTGCTGCTGCTGCTGCTGGCTCAACCCAACGGGTGGCGGCGGCGGTGGGTATCCCTTCGGGTCGTCGTCGTCCTCCTCCTCCTCACCAGAGAACATGCCCGCCTGCTGCAGCCCGCCGCGCTGACTGCGCCGACCTAGTTGTTTTTGATCAGCCAGGTTTTTATACTCGATATCACGTGCAACCTTAGCGCTATATTCACCTCCTTCCGAGGACGTGATATCTTCCTCGTCCAGATCCATCTTTTTCGGCTCGAACTGTATGTTGGGTTTGCCCTCGAGCGGCTCGTTCGTCCGGTAGGTGGCATCGTACCGGAGCGTCTTCTTGATCGTCGTGTCGTCGAACTCGCTGTCGTCGCCCTTGCGCAGCGTCGCCCGGGAGCCGGAGCGGGACGGCAGCGGCAAACGCCAGTCCGGATCCTCCTTACGCTTGCGCTTGCGCAAACAGTACACGCCGCACACGATGCACAGCATCAACGGTATGATAACAGCAATGACAATGCCGATCGCAATCCAAGCGGTACGACGCGAATAGAACACACCACCTGCGGGACGAGTGGGAAATTCGCAATGAATGGTGTTGAAGGAGGGGTAGAGTGGGAGAAGAAGTTCAGAAATCGAGATGTTAGGGTGTGGTGAGAAGACAGATGTTTAGTGCCAAAATGGAGGTACTTTCGAAGTGGTTGGGAAAGGTTCGTACACACACTGGACAGAGAGCATGCCAGACAGCAGACAGCAACCCCGTCCCATACTTACGCAAACATTCCGTGTAGCCATGCTCCGGCACGTCCCAATGGCCATTCTCCATACAGATGCGACGCGAGTCGCCGATCAGGAAAAAGCCCTCGTTACACTCGAAGGAAACGCGAGCACCGGGCGTGAAGAGGAAGTTGGATTTGCGTCCAAACCGAGGCGTCTCGAGAATGCCACACGATATCACACGTCTGCAGAATAGACAAAGAGCTATAGTATCTGGGGAAGAGTAGCCCGGCAAGATGCACAACAGTCCCTCACCCGCCCACTATCGTACTTACTTTTCGTTTACCGTCTGTATGTTGATCACACTCGCGTGATAGTTCTTGGTAAAGTGCGCCATCTCCCGGCTGAGCGACATGCCGTAATCGTACCGACACTGGTAGCTTTCACCGCACAGCTCCTCCGCCCGTATCACGTCCTGGGACCGGTTGGGCGGCAGGAAGTTGGCCGGCTCCCGCACAAAGTTCGGTATGAAGCTGGCGTTCGCAAAGTAACTCGACGTTCGACCGAACTCTCTTGTAAACAGGGCCTGCCCCACGTTTTCGACCTCACGATCCGATAACATCCCTGTAAGTGGTTCCAGAAGTTGAGGGTTAATATAAAAGGTAGGAAAAATCAACCAGAGTTGGTTCAGTTAGATCAGTTCTTTCAAATTAATGAATGAACGTTGTTCATCCGTCAATATGATAAGAACTATCGTTCACTTTCAGTTCTTTAATCTGAGCAAACCGGGATGTCCCAGTTCTTCATATCCCAGTTCATCCGTTAATCTGATGAGTGAATGATCTGCAGAACTTTCGATCCCGTTCAATTATTTAATCTGAACAAACTGAGATGTTCCAGTTCTTCAAAAATCAATTATTCTACCAACCCCAGCTAGGGTTCGTCTTGTAGGAAACGTAGAAAGACTTACATTGTAAACCAAATTGTTCGTGCACATTCTGGAAGTTGTTTAAATTGGGTTGGATGATCGCACCGCCCGGTGTAACTAGATCGTCCTGCATATCCCAGCTCCAGTTGCCAAACAAACCGGCCGTTTTATTCTGTGAAGGAGGTAAAGAGTTATGTCTTGGAGTCTAACGGCCTCAATCATCACACTCACAATAAAGCTCCAAGGTGTATAAACACGAGCCGTCATGAAGCCGTTGTTCTCGACCACCTCCACGCCAACGCCGGACGAGAACATGATTACCACCTCCGACTGGTTGAGGATGTAGGTGGGCGTGTACACCGTGACGCCGTGGAAGTGCTGGAACTTGAGGCTCTGCCGGTCAAAGTAGATGCGCCGCTGGTCGGCAAACACGTCCAGTCGGTAGCGCCACTGAGCTTCCCGCGGCCGGAGCCGCACCTCGATGATGGTGGATGTGTTGCCGCGCGCCGCAATCGAGGTGAGCTGTGTCGCCATTACCGGGCCGTGGATGTTCCGGGCGACCTGCTCGAATCGGCCCTGCACATCAATCCGCTCGCGGCCATTGTTGCCGCGCAGCAGCACGAACTCGCCCATGCCGTTGAACGTGTACTGCAGCCCGTCAAACGTCACGATGTGCGGATCGCCAAACACACCGGCCACACCCGGCGACTGGTAGGCGATGCAGTCCTGCGACGGTCGCCGCTCGAAGCGGAACGTTTCGCAGCCCACCGCCTGCTCGTCCTGCCACATGCAGCACGAGTAGTACGGGCGCACGTCGTGGAACCAGGTGGACAGCGTCGGTACCTTGTTCGCTTCGTTCCACGGAATCTGGCCGATGTTGTGGTTGCGGCGGGGTCGCGAGCCCCACATCTGGTCGTACGAGAGCATCAGGTAGCTGTTGCGGTCGTAGCAGCACTGCTGCTCCGATCCCTGCACCGTCGGCTGCCCGGACCGCACGCAGTGGATGGCGCCCCGGTGCTGCAGACAGGTCGGGTTTGAGTCCCGGTCACAGTCCGGGTCGGGCAGGAAGCGGCCCTTGTCGTGCAGGGCGTGCTCGAGCGTACACGGGCAGATCGGCAGCTCGTGGGCAAAGTTTCGCAGGAAGCGATCCGTACGCAGCCAATTGTCGCACAATGCACGCGGCCAGTTTCGGCCGTGTATGCGCTCCCACTGCGGCCCGAAGTACCAGCCGAGCGGAATCGGTTTCGACCACAGGATACTGCCACCGGGAAGGGAAGAAAGAGATATTAGTGTACAGGATATTCGCTTACCCTAGACCAGTGGTTTCCATTCCACTTTTTTCATTCATCGCCCACTCTCTAGCCATAAGCATATTAAACCGAATTGACAAAAATCTTCACGGTTCCATCCTCGTTTCAAATACATAAAGTTGGATGTGAATGCTTACATCAACTTTTTAATTTTTTAGCAACATTTAGTCACTCTCACAGATGGCTAATCTTAAATTTTTGGTAATAGATTTAAGAGTTTAACTTATCTATGGTAAACTTATCTTAACAGACCTGCCAAATATGCGTTTTTATATCACGTTAGTTTTCATTAGGATTTGAACCGATATTAGGTTCGTTAAAAAAGATGACCGAGACAATGCTTTTAACTGAAGTAAAATATTTTATCCCTTAGATCTTCGCCCTCCTCAGCATACTTACGGTGAAATCCTAAGATTGTTGTACTGCTCCGGATTGGTGAGGTTGATCTGGATGAAGCCAAACTGCATGTCGACCGTGCGCGGATTGTCCCGACTCCGATAGTTCGCCGGGATGATCGTGTACGCACCGGTGTTGGTCAGCTGCGTCTCGATCATGTCGATAAACTCCAGCTCCGGCCGAATCGTTGCCTCCCGGTAGCCCCAGAGCGAGATCTGTACGTTCGCGTTCAGGTTGGTCGTCAGGTTGAACCGGTTCCACGTGATGCGGATCTCGTTCGGATTGCGCCGGTGCACGTCGTCCGTCTCGAAGAAGATCCGGTCGGTGGCGGTGGCGGGCGTTTCGACAAAGTACCGGCCACGCCACTTGAACCGCTCCGTGCCGATCGAGATCTCGAACCGGATGTAGCCCTGCGCCTTCAGGAACGGCTGGATGCAGATGGCTCGGTTCGTGTCCACCACCGTGCCGACCACCTCCTCCGTATCGAACCGGCAGGCGATGCGGTCCTCGCGCGAGAAGCAGGGCCCGGTAATGTTCACCACCGTGCCGCCCAGCATGTTGCCCGATTCCGGCGCGAACACGAGCGGCAGATGCGACGCGTCAATGTCCTTGTTGCACGTGCCGAGCATGATGCGCTCGTCGATGCGGAAGATGTGCCGACCGGGGAATCCGTTCGCCCAGCCGCGCCCGGTAAGATCGCGCAGCACCGACGCCTGACTGTACGGTTTGTACTCGTACGCCTGCGTACCGTTGCCCGCATTGAAACCGATCTGAAAGAGAGAGACGCACCGACCTTCCGTCGTTAGAGAGTTCTTCGGTTCTTCACAGAGCTCGAGAGTCTGTACGAAAGCAACTTACATAGGCTGGGACACCGCCTTCACCACCGGTAGTATCTCCGCCGGCTTCCGTGTGCGACGACCAGTTGATTTCCGCATAGTTAAAGATGGCGTACGTGTACACCTCGTCGGTTGCTAGCACCATCTGGAACGTGTTCGTCTGGAGCGGAGGAGCGAAAGAGAGTCAGTGTCCACAAGATCTACCAAAGTCTACGCGCGTCACTTACCCGGTACAGCGAGTTGTCGATACCGCCGGCGAAGCTCATGTTCTTCCAGGTCGTGATGATGACGTGCTTCGGCACGAACGTGTCCGACCCGACCACACCCTCCCGGATGTCCCACATGACCCGCTCGCGCATCTCCACGCCCGCCCGATCGGTACGCGTCATCAGATCTCGCTCCATCCGGAAGTACACGCCGGGCGCGCGCTGATCAAAGTCGGTCTGGTAGATCCGCCCGATGCGGCACTTGGAGAAGAAGATGCCGATGAAGGACGGATCGTTACGCTGCGGCCAGTCCTTGATCGGGAAGGAGAGCGGGTAGGTGTAGTGTTCCGGCGGGTCGGAAAACTCCAGAAAGCCGTTCATCGACACGCGCGTATAGTTGAACCGGAAGCCGAAGAACGGCAGCTGAAAGTTGAAGTTCTTGTGGACCTGCGGCATCGAGGCGTGAATGTCGCGCTGCAGATCGCCGGTATCTTCCGGGCCGCCCCGATCGTAGAAGGGGTAGAGAAAGTTGCGCCGGATCTGGGCCAGCCGCGTCGGGTTGATCGTGTACCCACCGTCGATACTATGGTTCGGCGGTTCCTTCGGCTGGACGCGATTCATGGGATCTAGGGAGGGAGAATGGGGAAGGGTGACCATGAATCAACGCACCTTGCGCGGTATTTCGCAATTCAGCAGCTCGACGTTGAGCTAACGGTTTGTATATATCACCCGTTCGATACTGCTTATCAGATAAGGCTGCATGGGGTAACATAGGTTCGCTTGGGACAGGGACTCAACCCCAGCACACTTATCCGTTTATTAGCAAACTTTGAATCGATCAACTTCAATCAAAGAGTTCGTATTGGGCACGGGCTGTACTGTGCCGTACCAACACGGGCAACCATTATTGAAAGTCGTTATCGCCGTTGAAACACACCCGTTATCAAGATAACGGCAGAGTACGGAGTGTATGTCCACAGCATTCCAACTTGAGAATTGCAACATATAGCTACATGCTCGCTGCGCTGCACATAACCTCACCGCCTCGTAGGTCCTGCGGGAAACTAATATCCGCACGGTGTTGGGGAGAAAGAGGGCAAAAAAAACGTACTCCACACACTACGGACACCGGTCTAATCTAATCAATAACAAGCGTTTGCGCAAATGAATGTGTCATCGGTGTGCCGACTCCACTGAGAAGGCCAGGGTGTGCGATAAGATAAACTTCAGTCCTTAGTTTTGGGCTGCCCAGCGGCGGTCATAATTATCCAAGGACTTTTACTTCTTCGGCTTTCAACACAGATTGTTTATACATTTGAGTTTAAGATCGAAGCATTGATCTAGCCCAAACTTCTAGGTCAGCACATCCCAGAGAGTTGAGATGCTTCATTGGAGGACAATGGAGATCACTCTGTTACCTCGACTTTCGAATGGAATCGATATCAGAACATACGTTCGCACTCACTTACCTTCCCAGTTGTAGTTGGAATCGGACAAATCCAGGCCCGACATAAAGTCATCGTAATTGTAGTATCGGCCCTGCTTCGCCTTTGGATCGTCGACGGCCGCCGTGTCGATGTCGATCACGTCCTCGTTCGTTTTTTGATCGGTGTCTTCCTGCTCGGCCGGTTCGCTCTCGTCCGGATCGGGTTGATCTTCGTCCTGTTCCGGTGCTACCGCACCATAGTCATCACCGTCACCGCCCGTTGCGTCATCCTGCTCCGCCTGGTCGTACTCCTCTGCGACGGCACTGGTTGATAGGGAGATCAGCGATACCGCACAGAAAAGCAGCAGAAGTAACTTCCACCGCATGGCTGTGCTGCGGTACGTTCGCCCGCTGTTTGCTTGATGTTGGAAGGAACTGCTACGAAACTTCTCGGATATTATAGTGTTCTCACTGCACTGTTAGACACCCGTTGTCACTTGATCCAGTAGATCACTAGTAGAGCACTGCCCTTTATCCACTTTCTGTTGGCACTTGGCACCACTCTGGCTTGCAGAGAATGCCCAACCGCTTTGGGCGTTGTCTTGTCGATAACTGGATAGCAGGTGCAGGTGTCTACGCGCTTTCGGATGGGAGCCCGATACCGAATCACCTTGCACCTTTTTCCCAACCCCATACGCTATCGCGCTCTTCAGGCTGGGTGGTGGTGAAAAAGCGAGATAAGATAAGATAAGTGCAAACCTGTAACTCTAAGTGTTACCGTTCCTAGAATGCGTACGGAGCAATGAGTTTTGCTGAACGGAATCTGTCCTCCTACCTAGCTCCCCCTCCCCCCACCTCTCACCGTCCAAAACTAGAGCACTCCGGGGTAAAGGGTTTTGCCACACAGTCGGAAAGACAGCCCTTATTTCCTCCCCCGGAGTGGTTTGTGTTTTTGTCGATCAAACCAACCTGTTGAGTAAGCTAGTGTCAACAGTGTGCGTGCGCTTATCAGCAAAGATAACGATAGGAAAAAGGGCAGTAATGCTGAGAATAGGTACCGTGATTCACAATTGGCCGTTTCTTGGAATGCAAACTGAGACATACCAAAGTTATGCTGGGAAGGGATTTTGGTTTTGCGCACAAAACATGCCAAGGGATAACTATTTTCATGTTCCAGAATTTCAGAATTAGTAAGTACTAACGATGAGTGCTTGTTTTTAATCATCTTTTTTATCGCTTCCTAAAGTTAATTCAAAGGTTTCAAACTTTTAGATTACCTTGGACAACATTTACCTATATTTGGAATGAAACTTCCTGGGCGATGTACGTCACATTCCAACATTCTCGTAAAGGTTGTCATCATTTCATGATATTGAATAAGTTTGGACATTCTGAAGTATGACGTGCTGTCTTGAAACTGTAGCAAAGTCTTAGTGGTCTAGAAGCCCTAGAAGAATACTTAAAAGCTTAGAATCTCTGTTCACAGACCGTCGGCTTGGAGCTGCAGCTTAACCTTATAGGAAGTTAATCACTCTAGATGGACTCAAAATTCAGTTCTTGGATGAATCATTCATGCTCCCTTCTGATGACTACCTTACACCATACAGGTTGTAGGCGGTCACTGAAGGGGAAATGATGATAAGATTCTGACAATTTCCGGCACCCTTCCAGCAGCTTGCGTTACGGGTATATGGAATGGCAATGGAAACGATCGTACGGTTGGCTCGGGTGTGACCTATTTCACCTAGATCGAGCACGATAGCGTAAGAAGAGCAAACGAAAAAGTCCTCACTCGAGTTTCGGCGAGTCAGATTTAATGGATTTTGTTAAATATCCATAGAGGATATTCATAGAGGATAAATTTCTTCTTCTTTTGTGTGGAATGAGCTTCGGATGGAGGTGTTTTACTTGACCTATTTTAGATTAGTTAATTTAGACTCCATTATCATGTTATGAGTTTCTGTGGAGCTGAGATTTTTTTTTTATTATCATCATCCTCCAGAGATTCAGCATGTTTTGTTCGTAGCTCGAAACAGTCGTGTGTTGTTCCTTCTCCTCCATATATTCTGTTTTCTCAACACACCTGGACACCATTCTTTCCAGATTTCTAAAAAAACTCTCAGCGTTTGCATCTTTCACTTTTCTGGATGGCAGCAGGGTGAAGAGTCAGTCTGCAGATACAGTTTTCTTGAGGAATATTTTTTTTATTTTCACTGAAATAGTTGTCTAAATGCATGAGTATCTCGATATTAGTAATTATCCAATCGGCTATATCAAGATCGAAAGCTAATTCCGTTTATTGATGTTCCTCGTAAATCTTGGGGTCACAATTATCGAGGAAACAGACTGACGCGCTTCAATTCCCATTTCGGACGTCCTCTCACGCACAGGACTGACTAAAATTCCATTGGAAAAATCAACTGCCACAGAAGCCTATCAGTGACTTGGTCACGCTTCGATCTTCGGTGCATCTCAACCATTCAAGGTGGCCTTCAGAAGCTTGGCCCCTCATTGCTCGTCTGAATCTAAGGTATTGCAGGCCATTTTGGAGCTCACGATAAACGCCTGGAAGATCCTTGGCCTGGAAGATCTGTTAAAAGTAACTCCTGGGATGGAAATGAATTTGTCTTCAGCAATCCTCAAAAACAGTAAAGAATAATTGAATAGTGACTTAATTCTAAAAAAAACAGAAAGGCTACGGCCTGGAAGTGCTAGCAAAAAAAATTTTGAAAGAAAAATTTTAAAAGTCACATTTTTCGTAGATATGTTATTTTTTTCTGACCAACACGTGGCAGAGCTTCATTGGAGATTAAGGAGATGAGGTTTTCTGTGACTTTTAGTACTTCCTACAGCAGGCTAGTTACACTTGATGGTAATAAGCGGTTCAAACATGGATAACGACTTACGTCCAAGATCCTGTAGGCGTCGAACCGCCCTTTGGTACGTTACAAAACATTAGCATGAGCAGTTCAAAAGATGTAATACTTGCAACATGGAAAATATTGTGTTTTTTTATACAAAATGCATAGCCTAACCGGCCGGGTGATTGTTTTGTAGTCGTAGACGATACAATTAAGGCGGTTTTGCGGATTTTCATTGAAGTTTATTTCTTTTCTATAATACCACGAACGAGTGGGAAATTTTATAAAACACCAAAGCTTTTTTGGCAAAGCTTCCGTTGCGCTAAAAGCGCCAAGATGGATAAACTTTCCGATAAACCACACCAGAGGGCGACCTGCTGCGACAAGCTTTCTAGCAAGCTTCCACGTTGTTATCCGTTTTTTTTTGGTGGTTTTTATCTTCAATTTTATAAGCCTACCGTGCACAAACAGCAAACTGTTAATTAATTTCAAAAATAGCAACGTCATTTAAATAATAATTTAACTTTGTTGCAAAAACATTACCCCCTTGAACTTGCAATGAGCGCGGAAGAATGCCCCTCCGATAATCTTCAAGGCCGTGCGCAAGTATTCGCGAAACACGTGGTTGTTGCGTTGTTACGCATGCACGCACGCACGCACACACCTGCAGACGATCTAGTGAATCGGCCGGCAGCTCTGATCGAGATAACACGTAGCATGGTAACGAGTGATTTAATTTCCCCCTCATTCCCCCTCTCCCTCCCTCCCGCCATTACATTTCGTCCACAAAACGAGGTCTTGAGAACTGGAAACGATCGCACGCACACAACCGCGCGCGAGACGCACCAACATCACGCTAGCGCCCTTCGCGGACTCGACAGAGAGCGGAGTGGCGTTGGAGCGAACGTGTGTGCCGCGTGTGGTGTGGTGTACGTTACCTTCTTCCCCGTCGGCTCTCCATCGGCTGAAGGTGTGTACGAGCGCGCGGCTCCGCTAGAAACCATTTGCGAGACGCGGCTAGGGCGCGGCGGACTACCAGCGGCACCAGCTGCAAGACACACACGGAAGTCACAAGTCCGGTCGACGGTCCACACTGTTGCAGTTGCTTCTCCAGCGCCAGTCAGTTGCGTTGTGCCAGTCAGCTCCCCGGGACAGGAACAGAAGCGTCGAGAATAGCGCGAGAGAGAGGGTGCGCGAGTGCTGTTAGAAGTGGGCATTGGAACTCTGGTGCACCAAACTCCTGCAGAATGGCGGGACTGTTCAACCTGCGGCGCTACGGTGCATCAATCGCCCGGCACCATCTGCTGACCGGAGGTCCGGCTCGTCTACGACGCCCCGTAAGTATGTCGCCGTTGCTGCCGATCTTCCAGTAGGTCCAGGGTCGTCGCCTGTGTAGCTCGTCTATCGGCACCGTTACGTAATGACGTCCAGTGGAGCACCACGATCAACAACCGCCCCTCTGTCGCACCGTGTGCGCAGCACGATAAGCCTCCAATCGACCTGCTCGTGTGTTGGTGCATTCCGCGTGTGTTTACGTGTGCCCGGTTCCTGAGGCGCCCTATCGCCTGATTGGTGAGCCCGTCCCGCGAACCCCTACGATCAAACGCGAGCAGCTCATTTCACTTTCAACGGCCACCTTGTGCCATGTCCCGCCCGGTGGCGCTCGCGCCCCTCCCCTTGGACGGAAGCGGCAACAAAACTGTACCAGCAGGGTCGTTGCGTGGCGCCTTGCGTCAAAGCTGTCACCGGCGACCTTTAGCGGACGTGTACCACGCTTCAGTTTGTTATTTTTTGTTTTTCTGCGACGTCAGAGCATCTGAATGCTCCAGTTACTAGGCTTACTTTCGCTTAAAAAACAGCTACAAAAAATTCGGGAACGTGCTAATTGCAAAACCTTTACCTCCCGGAGAGTCAATGTAACACACTTTGCTCAGAGCGATGGTGCTAAATGGCTTTTAGAAGGTCTGGACTGTTATTTGGATGACTTATCAAACTGATCCAGAGCTGTGTGCCATTATGCTACGAGTTGCTACCGAGAGGCAAGCCAAACAAGAAGCTGCATCTTTGGAAAGTATCTCTGAACAGTCTGTCCTAAAGGTTCGACACTCTGTTGGCTTCTCCAGTGCTTTCGCATCAGTTGACATTTTCTCGTTTGAAAGGCTTCCCATACGCACCTGAATGATTAGAGACAAATTTTTATTAAAAAAAGGAATCGGCAAATCTACAACTTGTTGAGGCTTACCACACGCATACAAAGATGATCAATGTTAAACTTGTTGCTAAACCACTTGGTGATCATACCATCTGATGCACTGATTTGGTAGTGAAGAGCCAGTAGTGAGAACTAAAAAATCAGAATATCCAACAACGTGGTATTGAAAAGTCTAGTAAAGTCAGAAAAGGCATGACATGCATGATCTAGGAGATCGTTAAGCCAAAAAACGTAGTGATCCAACTGTTGAAAGCTTACCAAATTAGATAATTTATCAATCCTATGTGTTCAATCAATTTCTAACCAATGTAACAGATCTAGAAGTTTTAAAACTATCATTTTAATTCGATAAGAGATGCACATTTTCCATAAAAATGGTTTCAGAGCAATAGCTTGTAGTTTGTTGCATCAAAATATTGCTATGAGATCATTCTATTCTTCTGTCTTTGTTTGTTCTGTTTCTGTTAAGGAACGAATGGATCTTGAAACTACAGTAGCAAAAACTCAAATCTGGACACTTAAATTTTAATCTATATTTATTAATCGGTGTTTTTCCCTACCACACGTGTCTCTAAACTTTTCTGCCCGAGGGCTGCACAGAATAGAAAATCCAGTGCTCAGTGTCACTTACTGGTTATGACATCTAATAAGAAAATAAATTTGGTTACTAGTTTTAGACAACCGACCTGGCCATGTCTTTTAGACGTGCTCGGATGTGAGCGGGCCAAAGAAGAAGAAGAAGTTTTAGACAAAATATCTAAAATCAACATAAAATATCTCTTCTGGTATAAACTAGAAAGGACTTCAAAGGCCGTTGTTTAGAGACCCCTGGCCCCCATTGTTTCTTCTCATAGCAAATTGCATTAATCTGGTATCAAATAAGATGTATTTTGAATTAAAAATGCGCCACGAAACAACGGCATGCAGCAAACCACTTAGTGCTTCGGTGAGCTTATTTGCCATCGAAACCGTGTGCATAATCATGCAGCGATCGCAATGCACAGTTTCCATGCGCACGCTAGCGCATCTAGAAGTCATAACAAACAGATCAATAATCGAAAAACTATTTCCAACCTCTCGTACGGCACGCCGGCACGCTCGAACGAACTCGGCCGTAAAGTTCTCAATGCATAATTGCATCATTTCCCTTCACGTGATGATTTTCGATTAACTTTTGTATTAAATGATTTCTTCGCCTTCTTTGCAGTCGGGGCACGCGAACGCATTTGGGCGCGCACTGCACACTACCAGCGTGCTGGACCGTGTCGTCTCCTTTCACCTGTCCGACATCGGCGAAGGCATCCGGGAGGTGACCGTAAAAGAGTGGTACGTGAAGGTGGGTGACGTGGTGGAGCAGTTCGACAACCTGTGCGAGGTGCAGAGCGACAAGGCGTCGGTCACCATCACCAGCCGGTACGATGGCAAGATCTTAAAGCTGCACCACGATGTCGACAGCATCGCGCTCGTCGGCAAACCGTTGCTCGATTTCGACGTGGAGGACGAGGAGGGAGAGGAAAGCGGCAGCAGCAGCAGTGACAGCAGCTCCGACGAAGAGGACGCGAAACCGGCTCCCCAGCAGGCAGCAGGGCAAGGGGTAGGCGGGCAGGCGGCGGTCGGGAAGGTGCTGGCCACGCCCGCTGTCCGGCGGATAGCGATGGAGAACAAGGTGGATCTGTCGAAAGTGCCGGCGACGGGACGCAATGGGCGCGTGCTGAAGGGTGACGTGCTCGAGTTCCTGCAGGTTATACCAAAGGGTACGGTAAAGCCGCACCCGTCGCTGGTGCCACCAACCGGTGCCAAGGAGCAGCGTAAGCCCGAACAGCCGATCGACCTGAAGCAAGCAGAAACGGTCGTTCCACTGAAGGGAGTCGCCAAGGCGATGATCCGCTCGATGACGGAGGCATTGGTAAGGAGCTGGAGACGAACTGTTCGTCACAAACAGTCTAAACTATACGTTTGCATGTTCTATCTCCTCCTAGAAAATACCGCACTTTGCGTACTGCGACGAGGTGGACGTCAGCAGGCTGGTCGAGGTGCGCTCCCAGCTGAAGGAGGAGGCGGCACGTCAGGGCGTGAAGCTGACGTACATGCCGTTCTTCCTGAAGGCGGCCTCGAACGCGCTGCTCCAGCACCCGATACTGAACAGCTCGTTCGATGAGGCGGCCGAGAGCGTCATCTACAAGAGCTACCACAACATCAGCGTGGCGATGCAGACGCCCCAGGGTCTGGTGGTGCCGAACGTGAAGCACGTGGAGCAGAAGTCGATCCTGCAGATAGCGCACGAGCTGAACGCGCTGCAGGAGCGCGGCGCGAAGGGGGCGCTGACGCCGAACGACTTTGCGAACGGCACGTTTGCCCTGTCAAACATAGGAATTGTACGTATCGATTAGCGTTGTTGAGTGTTCCACGATCTAGAACATTTTTAACGCAATGTCGTCCTTTTTTCATCACTCTATTCCAGATCGGTGGTACATATACGCATCCGGTCGTGATCGCGCCGCAGGTCGCAATCGGTGGTCTCGGTAAGACCCGTGTACTGCCCCGGTTCGACGAGGCGGGCAAGGTGGTGCCGGCCCACATAATGGTGGTCAGCTGGACGGCGGACCATCGCGTCATCGACGGTGTCACGATGGCAAGCTTCTCCAACCTCTGGAAGCAGTACCTGGAGAACCCGAACCTGCTCATGCTGGGAGCGAAATAGCAGTGCGGATGGAGTGTCAAACTGGATATCTGACTACATTCCTTCCCTCGCCAATGTGCCGATATTGCATTTACTAGTTGTTTAAGGACCCATATTATCTCTCCCGCATCCCCGCTACCCCTTTATTTACGCCCCCTCCCCTTAAAACATATAGAGTCTACACGACTTTCTACGCGAGAGAGTGTGGTGATAGCGCGTACGCCATCGAATGGTGTACCCGGAGCAGAGCTCGAAACTCCTCGACAGCACCGATCCAGCTTGCCGGTGGCGTCCGGGTGGGTGGTGCATTTTGTAATTCGCTAGTGCTTCCTCGACCAAGTCAATAAAACAAACACTACAAAGCGTCAAACCGTCACGCATTGCCATTGCCACTGTTCGGGATTTATTCTAGACCTTTATCCGCTGCAAATCCGTCAGCCCTATCCCGCGTACGCATGAACATTCTTGCCAATGATCGCCGCGATGCTCTTGTAGTCCTTTCGCTGCTTGAAGCGCGAGAAGATGTTCTTCACCTCGGTGACGAGATTCTTCGTCGCCGGATCTTTCGTAATCTCCGGCAGACACACCTCGAAGTATCCAGCCAACATTGGCGCATAGTACTCGTTCTCCTTCTCCCACTTGAAGTGCTCCAGCAGCAGTAGCGCGACTTTTTGGAACATATTCGCCTTCGCCATCGGCCGGGTCATCAGGCAGAGAGCTTCCATCGTGGTCCACGAGCTGAACTTGCGCATCTCCTCCTTCGGGACATCCATCATGACCTGGAACAGCAGATCGAACAGCTCCGGATGGTCCCGATCGAGCAGGATCAGATCGTACCGATTGGTACCGGTGAGCAGCGCACGCCGGAAGTAGTTGGCCGCTCCATTCCGCATCGTGTCGTACAGGGCCTTCACGTCACTCTCATTTACCGGCGTTTTCCCGTCCTCAGCAAACACAACGTGCCGCGCGTCGGAGGCGAACATCGCGCCCAGATAAGACTCGTAGTCCTTCTTCTCCACCATGTGCCTCTTCAGCTCGTGATAGAACGCAATGCGATCGTCTCGTGCCGGCACGGCCCGAATAAATGACAGCACGTTCTCGATGTGCATTCGATGGCGCCGGGTGTTCTGGTAGATACGGCCCACTATATCCGGCCACCGGTTCCAGCCGTTCAGCATGAGAAACTGCGTCATCGCTTCTGGGATCCGGCCAGCCTCGATGGCCGCCACCAGCACGCCCATGCGGAGTTGTTCTACCTCACCTCGCTCGTCGTTCAGCTGGGGCGAGTTTACCATCTGCGTCACGTTATACGTAAGCTTGCGCACCTCGGCCCATATCGGATCGGTCGCGGCCGCCTGTTTCTTCAGGTGCACGTCGATCACACCGATCGCTTGCTTGATCTTGTCGTCATCCTCTTGCCACCGTTTCTTGCAGGTGGCCGCACGGTCGGCCGGTACGACGGCATTTTTGCTGTCGAGGATGTCCAGAGCAAAAGGACAGTAGACGCTCGCGTCCGGCGTTAGAAAGCTTCCCCCGGCGGCAGACGTTTCGGCTAAGACAAGCACCAGCAGACAACTAACCAACAGTCGGTACGTCATCGTTAAATTGACTCCACAATCTTTGTGGCGATGTCCGCGTGTCCTCCCCTCTTATAAGTACACACTTTAGTGGTGGCACGTGTAGTAGGGTTATCGATTTTGTCTCATTACAGTGACAGGGGAGCAAACAAATTATTTAATTATTAGCGTGTGTGCTGTTCAAATACCTTCAGCTGGATAAATTCAGCCTATGTATTGAAACTGCCACCTACAGCATTGTTGGGAAGGAAGTAAGGTTTATCTGTGCTTTGGTTTGCATCCGCTACATAGGAGAGCCGCAGACCAAAGATGTTTATAGCATCACTTGTTAAGATCTGCGTTGACTTGTAGAAGATGGTCCCCGAAGATTCCACCTCAGAGCCACAGATGGCCCTCTCTAGCACCAGGTTGAGGCAAAGACATGCAAGACCAACCCCCTTGGCAGACCCTTAATGATAAACGATCCTGTGGGTTCTGAGAGTTTTCCATCCACCTTCCCTTGGTATGTGACGTTGGTCATAGTCTTTCATTGATAGTCTGATTAGTTTGGTTGGAACTTTAAAAGAGCTCATCGCGTCTGTGTACCCATCCATACCCAAAGACACGGAATGTCCTACCTACTAATTCTCTGGTCTCGGGCAGGTCTTGATATCTTGAATATCGGTTATGACGAGAAAACAACAACAAACTCATAATTATTCCAGCAATAAACACACAAGCTTTAGTGAACTTAATCGCATAAAATGTATGTATGTATGAATGTTAAAGTGGCTTTGCTCCTTTGGAGTCTTTCGCCACAATCGCATAAAATGTAATTGTTATCCATCACCAGAATAAATTCTACCCAAAACAGCCGTTAGCACAATTTCAAACGGTAAGCTCTACTAGCGCCATCTGTTGCATCTTGTGAGCAATCTCAAAAGTGCAATCGCGTCACACCGAGCCACGGCCGCAGCCTCACAAATGTGTCAAAAATGGCCTGAAATCCCATACCCTTGGTGTTTTTGTTGGTCGTCGCTCGTGTTCCGTTCGCATTGCGCTTACAGCACAGCGGAGCAGCGGAACCGTGCGTGCGAGACGTGTTCGCTGGTCGATCACTCTCTCCCTTACGTGTACTTTCTACTCCTTTCTTTCGTTCCTGCTGCATTTGCTGATTAACGCCACCACCGACTCCCGCCTTCCGGCAGATAGTGCGGGTTTATCTGCAGCCGTGCAGCCATCCCAATCCCGGCCACTCAACAGCGAAAGCGAAACGTTTTACGGGGCGGACGACAGCCCACTTAGCGCTACAATCAGCCCCATCAGTTTGCCAGATTTTCCCCCGCGTGTTTTTTTTCTCCGAGTGAGTAATTGACAGCACACAGCGGACAAGGGTGGACGCTGAGAATGCAGTTTGATTGCGTAGTGTAATGTCTCATCTTCCACGTTCGTTAATTGGTTTGATTCAATTTGTTCGTTTCAGGGCGAGGACAACGACGTCCATCCCAAAGCTTATCTGGAAACTACGTTCGGGGGAAAATTCCCGAATGGCGCATCCCCGTTCTTCAAGACACCAAATGTATAGGCAATGAAGTAAGTGGCAAGTAACGTCTTGAAAGCAGCATAGTGTATAAATATGCTCTTCATTTCTCCTACACTCCCGCACAGTAAGCTGTAAGCGGGTCAGTGTGCACGCTGTTAACGACACCATGGCCAACCCGTTCGACATGCACGAGCAAGAGTCTGCCCCGTCCGGTGCCTTCCTGCTGCCGACGGACAGCGAAATCCTGGAGGGGTTCCTCTGTCCGATCTGTAAGTGCGATCTTCGCACGCCGGAACGGCTGACCGTGCACGTCGAGCACGAACATTCCGAGGAGCAGGATCTGCTAAAGTCGCTGAAGGAAATCTTCAGCATCGCCCGGCAGGGCATTCTGAAGGGTAAGAAGCGCTCGGCAGCGGGTGGACCGGGCGGTCCCGAGGGCACCGAACCCTCGCCACCACGGACATTCGGGGCCGAGTCGGGCGTGGCGATCGGCAGTGCCGGCACCGCCAACAATCCACTACTACAGCCGGGCGCCAGCCAACCAATCGGTTGCACCTGCGAACACATGGCTTACTTTAAGGCGGTGCGTAGTCCGCGCCTCGAACGATACGCGGCGGAAACGAACAAGCTGATCATCCGACTGGATAAGCTGCTGGATGGGCTGCCAACCGAGCCGGACCAGAAGAAGCGACACGAGCAGAGCAAGGTGCCGTGGATCGACGGAAAGCTGGTGAAGCTGTGTCCGACCTGTGCGAAGAGCTTCGGGATAACACGCCGTCAGCATCACTGCCGCGTGTGCGGTTCGGTCATGTGCGATAGCTGCTCGCGCTTCCTAACTCTGGAGGAGGCTGGCCGGCTCGTCAACCCGACCGTCATCAGCCCAACGGCGGCTTCGGCGGCGTTGGACGGCTCAGACACACAAGCAGCAGCACCACCACCTAACGAGTCGAACCACTTCCGCGTGTGCGAACACTGCATGCGCCTGCTGATGGTGCGGATGGAGATGCAGGACTGGAAACGGGAGCGGCCCCTGCTCCGACAGTATTACGAAGCGCTTGGCCGCGAGCGGGTCGGCATCGAGCCCCACATCGGCATGTACCGGCGCATCCTGGAAAGCCTGTACGAGGGTGACGTCATCTACCGCTTGTCCGACGTGTCTACGCTCCGGGAGAAGATTGGCCGGTCGGCGGAAAAGATGGATAGCGTGAGCAAAAGCCTGCAGGCGCTGCCGACCGCACCGGGCAGTCGGGAGGAGGCGCTCAAGAAAGCGATCCGGCTCGGGTGTATCTCCTACATCAAGGAGCAGATGCTGTCCATCCCGCCGCTGCCGGTGGAGGAAGAGATAAAGCGCATTCAGGCCCGCAAGCGGGCAGAAACGGAGCGACGGCTCGAGCGGGAGCGACGACTTGCACTGGAAGCGTTCGAGCGACTCGAGCTGCAGGCCGGTGAGACGGCTGACCGGCAGACCGGTAGCTCCTCCAGCTCGAGCACCGCTTCAACGGCCGAGATGACGAACGGGCGGTACGGTGCCGCCGTCTCGACGATGGACAATTGGAGCGGCACGCAGACGCACGGACCGGCCGGTGGCACTACCTCCGATCCGCTCATCGATCAGATCAACATCGTGAAGGGCTACATACGGCAGGCCCGGGCAGCGCTGCGCTTCGACGAGGTGGCCACGCTCGAGCGCAATCTGAGCGAGCTGACGCAGGAGTTTTACTACCGACAGCGGCTGGACACGGACACCAAGCAGTCGGAGGCCCCGTGAGTGCGGAGCGAGGAAGGCTAAGTCAGGTGCTTTAACCGATAGGCTGGGAGGGTGGAATACTTTGAGTGTACGAACCTGCCGTACTCAAGCGCTGTTTATTTATTCCATTAATAAAGTGAATGCTACTATTAGAATTCAAACGCAGGTCGTTACGAGGAAGGGCGATGAAAAGGGTGTAGAAAGAGAAAAGGTCGTGTGCCAGCTTAACCCGAAGGCCAACATTGTGGGCCTCAGAGATTGGCGAATTGTGATTAAAAGGAAAGATGTTATAGCTACTTTTTTAGATTATATTTTGTTACGATGATGTATATGTTGAAACGAACATTTGTTGATGAACGTTGAATAGCTAGTGAAATATAGTGTAGCGCTCAGGCAACAGGTAAAGAAAGAGATTGAAATATTGTTAGTTCATATCAGTTTTATTTTATCGAAGAAGTTCAATGTATCCAACCGTGTCCCTAAATGTGCGCGTTTTTAATCTTCGCTTCGCTTGCAGCAAATGCGTTGAGATTTTCGTTTGGAGTATTTAGTGTTCACTTTTGCTTCTCTCTCTTGTGTTTGTTTTAGAAACAAATTTAAAGGTTGTACCGAAGAGCAGAAAAATAAACAAACAACAGTTCTAAACGAAACTAATTCGAGAAAGAATGGTCTTCATAAGTTCGCAGATATTCATCCCTTAATCTTCTCCCTTCACCACGCGCTCGCATACGCGTATACTAACTAAACGGCTCTGTTAAAGAGTTGGCATTTACCTAGGATACACAATTGCACGTGCGTATCCTAGAGGTTATCTTTTTTTTTTCTTCCGCACAGGTTTCACACCCCCCAATCCTTTCGGAGCTCTTAGAGCGTACAAAAGGTGGCGGGAAGCCTAACACATTCCAAAACATGTTTGCTTATGCTCTTGTCACAGTAAATCGATAAATTTTGTACCATATTATTACAATACGTGCGAAATCATCCCTAAAAAATGCTCCCACTGCTAGAGCTCGCTCGTGTCCTGATCATCTCCAAAAACAAAAACGTGATGGTCTTGCGTGGTTTCTTCTCGCTTCTTCCCATAATATACCGCCCTCGTATCATCTACTTCAGACCGTGCTGCTCGATCAGCTTTTGCACCTTGGCAATGTACGCCTGCTTCGCGTCGTCCTGCGACATGCCCTTGCGCCCGTTCCAGGCCTCCCATTTCGATTTGCCCTTGAAGTCGAGGAAGCCGGGCTTCTCCGTGTTGCAGTCGCCGACCGTCGACTGCTTGTACAGACCGTAGATTTCCAACAGGTCCGCATCGGCGGGCGTGGCATTCAGGTTCTTCACGTCCTCAACCGCCTTGTCAAAATTCTGGGAGGCGAAGCGCAATGAAGGAAGAGGAATGAGAGAAAGAAAATTATTAGGAATTGAGTCGCTGGCGAGTTCGAAAAATTTTCGTTCCCCGAAGACGGCATGCCTTCACCGGGCTCATCCGGGGTTGAATAACCTCACATCCGCATGGGAGCACCGCACGGGAGGTGCGTGCGAACGCCACGCACCGGCAAATAATTTATTCATCCCTTTAACAAACGCTTACCTCTTGCAGTGACATTTTGCTTGTTTTTTTAGGCTTAGTGCAGTTAAGAAGGAATATCTATGAGAATTTTAAGAGGCACACTTTGGACGAGCAGCAAACACGTTTGCAACAGAAGTGTTATCTTCTAGATAAACGAGATAAATCTGGCACACGGGCGCACACACACACACGCGCGGCAGGTGCAAACTGTGTACGCAAATGGCGCATATCGGCGCACTGCCGAAGCTGCGGTCGCATGAAGTATCGACAGCTTCAGATGGGTCACTCGCGGCAAAACGCTTCACAACGAGGAGCTTCACAAATGTATTTTTGTTAAAAAAGTAGATAAATAATGGGCATGAGAAGAGAGGGCAAATTTCAATGCATAATTTTCGTATTTTCTTATTTGTTCGATTTTAGTTCCGTTTCTTCGCAGCCAGCACGTCCCGCCGTTGTTCATATGTAACCGAAGCGTTAACTGTCAAACTGAAATGTGAACAAAGCCAAACAATCCGAAAAGAAAAAAAAAAGGTTTTTGAATTGTAATTAGTTTATTGTTGCTGGTTTCATGAATTTAACCACCTTTCTGTAATGATTTAAATCCTAGTCACTGAAGTTTATTTAAGCCGATAAGAGCCAAACAACGTCTTGGAAAAGTGTGTTAAAGTAGAGAGCACTGTTTCAGTTAGAAATTAAAGTAAAGAGTAACTTCATTTGAATTCCCATGCATTATTAAAAAAGCAAGGTTACTGCGAGTGTTCCAATTTCCCACGGAAACACGATTCCGGAAATAAAAGAAAAACAAACCATAAACCCGCGCTATCACAGCGAGAGAAAGAGATGGAGAGAGCGACCTTCACGAGAGTTGTCAAAAACAGCTGCCGTCAAAACATTACCGTACCGTGCCGTGCCGTGGCCGACCGAACAACCGAGAGATGCAACATACGCAACAGTTGCTTCGACTGGAGACTTTGACCCCCGACCAGCGGATCGGCCGTAATTGACGTTAGCTAACGGTCAGCGATCATGCAGCGCAACGTGCAAACGATCCGGCGTATCAACGTGCTACGGCGCATCCTCGCCCATCAGCAGCCAACAGTGGCCGAAGTGTCCGGCGTCTCCTGGAGCCCTCGAAGTTACAGCAGCACCACCACTGGCACCGTTGGCACCATCCGGATCGACGACGTGGAAAAGGAAATCGACGTACCGCTACGTCCCGAGCTGGTTCCGAATGGTTACGGTATATGGACGCACTAGAGGGGCAATTGATTACTTTACTGTTATTAACTCGTTTATCTTTCTCTCTTCGGGCAGTGAGCATCAGTGAAACCGGTGAGGCGGCACTGTCCCAGACCCGGTTACACCATCTGCGCTGGATGCTGCAGAAGGACAAGCTCGGGCAGGACATACTGCTGCTCGGGCGGCCGGGCGGTTTGCGGCGCCGGATCGTCATGCAGTACTCAGAGCTAACGCGGCGCGAGGTGGAGTACATTCTGCTGAACCGCGACACGACCGAGAGCGATCTGAAGCAGCGGCGGGAGATACTGAACGGGACGGCTTCGTATCACAACCAGAGTGCGGTGCGGGCCGCCATCGAGGGGCGCATACTACTGATCGAGGGCGTGGAAAAGACCGAACGGAACGTGCTGCCGATACTAAACAACCTGCTCGAAAACCGCGAAATGCACCTGGAGGATGGACGGTTTCTGATAGCGGCTAAAAATTACGACGCACTGCTCGAGGTGAGTGCGGGCAGGGGCAGCTACGGCTAAAACATGTATAGTGTGAGCGAGAAGGGGAGGTAGACTGGGTATGTTGTACAGAGAAAGATAAGAAATAGGAAACGTTTACGCACCAAGATAAGCTACTATGCGTGGGTTTGGTTGGCGGATTGTGAGGGGTCTAAGGTAGGTTCAGAAATCATATCATCGCAGATCTTCCAGCGTTTCTAGATCATGTGCTTTTACAAGCATTTTACGGAAATTTTGAGGCTATTTTTAAGGCAAAATGAAACAGAATTCAATTTTCGTTTTTGCTTAACTTCGTTTATGCTGCATCTCAGCATCGAAGAAGATCTAGAATAAATCATAATAAACAGGATGTTAGGCAGCAACTACAGAAGATATACAATAGGACTGTTTGATATTTTTTTTTTTTTCAAAATCTTTATGAACTCCTTTCGGAGTATCCACAGAAACAGTAATCGTGACACTTAACCAACATTTTTTTATTTTTTGCTCTTCTTTGTAGCGCTTCAGCCGCGACCAGCTGGAAAAATGGGGTCTGGTGCGCGTGTCGGAGAAATTTCGCGTTATTGCGCTCGGCCTCCCGGTGCCCCGGTACCGTGGCTCACCGTTGGACCCACCCCTAAGGTCACGCTTTCAGGCGCGCGACATTGCTGAACTGCCGTACGTAAAGGTGCTGACAGAAGCAAAGGCGCTCGCTGGTCCGCTGGAACATCCGGACGTGCTGACCAAGCTCGTGTCGTTCGCGTACGGCATCCAGTCCGCGTCCGCCCTGCTGCCCGACTTCCCGATCGACAATCTGCGGTACGCCGGGTTGCTGCTGCGCAACAACGGCACACTCACCGAGCAGGAGCTGCTGCGGCGCTTCTACCCCTACCCGATATTTCTCGAGAAGGAGGGTAGCTCGTACGTCACGGGGCTGATGGAATCGCTCAAGTTCGGTGCTGACAATACGGCCGGCGCTGAGGTCGAAAACGTTGAGAAGCGAGATGATGGGCAGCTGAGTGTGCGTTTGCGTTCGGGCAGCGGTGCGGTCGCGTTTCAGCTTCCCGGTGGGACGGCAAACCCGCTGGAGGATAAGCGTCAACCGTTCATACCCACGCCGTACCAAAAGGGGCTGCTGGCCGAGCTGGTGCAAACGGTGGCAGTCGGCGACGTGTGTCTCGTCGGTCCGAAGGGTTGCGGCAAATCGATACTGGCGGAGCAGCTGTGCCGGTTGCTGAACGACCAGCACATGGAAGCGATGGTGCTGTACCAGGACATGACAGCGCGGGACCTGCTGCAGAAGCGTACGACTCGCTTGAACGGGGACACGGTCTGGCAGGATTCGCCCCTGCTGCTGGCCGCGCTCGCCGGGCATGCGATCGTGCTGGACGGCATCCACCGGTTGCATCACAGTACGCTTGGCATACTGCATCGGCTGGTGCACGATCGCGAGCTGCAGCTGTACGACGGTCGCCGACTACTGTCCCACGAACGGTACGATCGGCTGCAGGCAGAGCAGCCCGAGCTCGATCTCACTGCAAGCGGCCTTCTGCGCATTCATCCGGGCTTTCGCATTATCGCGCTTGCCGAACCAGCCACATGCGTGACGGGCGGAGCTGGCGGTGCCGCCGTACCTTCCCGGGCCGGACCCGCCGGTGCTTGGATCAGTGCGGAAACGCTCAGCCTGTTCCTGTTCCACGAGGTGCGCGGCTTAAGCGAGCGTGAGGAACGCCACGTGATCGACGCGCTGTACGGTCCGATTGGAGAAACGATGGAACAGGTGCTGCGGGTCGCCCACCATCTCCGCACCTCGAACGATCCGGTGCAGCGGACGCTGGCGGGCAACCTCTCCACCCGGCAGCTGCTACGCATTGCCCGCCGACTGCACCAGTACGGCGAGGACCGAGATGCGGCCGACATACTGCACGCCACCTTCCTGAGCAAGTTCATGCCGAGCCTGCCGCGCAACGTTCTCGAATCGGCAATGCGCCGGTACCTGCCGAACTACGCCGGTGGCAGCACAGGAGGCAGCGCAGCGGAAAACACTCCCGTCAAAGTGGAGCAAACAGCCGAGACGCTGCGGATTGGGCGCACGAGCGTAGCGCGGTATCGCACTGAGGCGGTGAGCAAGATCCCGGACATCGTGTTTTACGACGTGCCGCAGCACCTGCGGCTGATGGAGCGGCTCCTGCAGGACTTTCTGCTCGGCGAGCATCTGCTGCTGGTGGGCAACCAGGGCGTGGGCAAGAACAAGATCGTCGACCGACTGCTGCAGCTGATGGGCCGGCCGCGGGAGTACATTCAGCTGCACCGCGACACGACGGTGCAGTCGCTGACGCTACAGGCCACCGTGCGGGACGGGCGGATCGAGTACGAGGACTCGCCGCTGGTGAAGGCGGTACGGCACGGGCACGTGCTGGTGGTGGACGAGGCAGACAAGGCGCCCGTCCACGTCACCTGCATCCTGAAGACGCTCGTCGAGAACGGTGAGATGCTGCTGTCCGATGGGCGCAAGATTTGCCCGCCGGTGAGTGGTGGTAGTGTGGTTGAAGCGACCGAAGGATTCCTGCCCACCCATCCCGACTTCCGCATGATTGTGCTGGCTAACCGGCCCGGCTTCCCGTTTCTGGGGAACGATTTCTTTGCTGCACTGGGCGACCTGTTCGCGTGCCACGCGGTCGACAATCCACTGCCCGAGTCGGAGCTGTACCTGTTGCAGCAGTACGGTCCGTCTGTTCCGGTGGCCACGATCCGCCGGCTGGTTGACGCGTTTGCGGAACTGCGCGAGATGGCCGATGCCGGCACGCTGCACTATCCCTACTCGACGCGAGAGGTCGTCGCGATCGTGCGGCACCTGGAGCGCTTCCCGGACGATGCGCTCGCAGAGGTGATCGGAAACGTGCTGGACTACGATCGGTACGCGCCGGAAACGTTGGACCAGGTAACGGCAGTGCTGCTGCGGCACGGACTACCGATCGGCGCGTATGCGGAGGGGTGCGAAGCGCTGGCCGCGATGCGCCGGGAGCGTCAGTTACAGTTGACGGTGAAGAGCCACAGTGGCAAGGGTGTGTCCGGGCCGAAACACGGCAAGGTCGACCCGAACAACGACCCGCACGTGGGCGGAAACACGTGGGCCGGCGGCACCGGTGGCCGGGATACGGCCGGGCTCGGGGGCAAGGGGGGCCCGTACCGGCTGGACGCCGGGCACAAGGTGCACCAGCTGTCCGACGCGGAAAAGGACGACATCCCGGAAGAGGTGAAGCAGGCGGCCCGCGAGATGAACCGGAAGGCGTTCGAGGAGAAGCTACGCGAGATCCAGATGAGCCCGTACGAGCACAAGGTGTACGAGCAGTACGCGGAACCGGTCCGGCGGCAGGTGCAGCAGCTGCGCATTACGCTGCAGGCGCTGCAGGCCCGCGCCAAGGAACGTCAGTGGCAGCGGCACCGTAGCGCCGGCGAGCTGGACGACACCAAGCTGGTGGAGGGGTTGACCGGTGAGCGTGCCATCTACAAGCAGCGGGCAGAGCAGGAACCGGAACCGGGCTCGCCGCAGGAGAAACCGAAACGCCTCAAGTTGGTGGTGGACGTGTCCGGCTCGATGTACCGGTTCAACGGGTACGATGGCCGGCTGGACCGCGAGCTGGAGGCCACAGTCATGGTGATGGAGGCGTTCGACGGGTTCGAGGGCAAGATCCGGTACGACATCGTCGGGCACAGCGGTGAGGCGGTGGCCGTGCCCTTCGTGAACGAAAACAACCCGCCGAAAGACGCGAAGCGCCGGCTCGAAACGATCAAGATGATGCACGCGCACTCGCAGTTCTGCTGGAGCGGTGACCACACGCTGGCCGCCACCGAGCAAGCGGTTGACGAGCTGGCACGGGAGGACTGCGACGAGGCGATCGTAATCGTGCTGAGCGACGCGAACCTTGCCCGGTACGGCATCACGCCCCGGAAGTTGAATGCTGCGCTCGCGCGCCAATCACCCCGCGTCCAGGCGTACGTCATCTTCATCGGCAGCCTGGACGACGAGGCGAAGGTGGTGGCGGAGAATATGACGGCCGGTAAGGCGTTCGTGTGCATGGATCTGGAGCAGTTGCCGCAGATCATGCGCCAGATCTTTGCCGCCTCGCTACTGCAGTAAGGAGCAGGTCACTTTATTTGGTTTTGTTTTTGTTTTTTTACTATTATTCCAATGCGAGTCCGCGTAAAAGTGTAGGTTAAATAGTTGCTAGGTTGCCCATTACCATACACTTTACATTGTACCTTATCTTGGCACGGATGGATTGACGCGTGCAAACGCACGAGGGTAGACTATTCGCGGTACCTTTAAACGGTCGATCGTTGGTTGTTTTCTACAACATGTTTTACTGTACATTTAAGCAATACGGCATGGCCGTTTCTACAAAATGAAAATAAAATTAATAATAATTCTACAATATGAAAATAAAACATTTTATACAGGTTGCTCTTTGATACAGCTTTGATGACAAACAATACGATCATCATGACGATAGATCATCATGATGTAACCCCAATCAATCGGCACTAGAAGTTTAAACAACACACGAAAAGAAACGTGTTAATCATAGCCACAATCTTCAGTAACATTTATTTTTCATCTTTCACATTAGTTTGCGTTTTTTTTTTTCGTACAGCACCCGTTCGGATTCGCGCTTCATTCGCATGTTCTTTTATCTATATATATATTTGTATTTTGTTTGCTAAGCAAATTAATCGTATTGCTTTTTAAATAACAGTGAGAAGAAACAAGAACAAAGGGCTAAAAGAAATTGTTTAAAATATATAATTATGTTTAGTTCCTGTTATCTCGCTATGCAACTGCCTTTGCATTTCATTAAATTCGTCTCCACGCCCGTGCCCATTCGATTTTGTTTGACAGAAAACAGGGATGTAAACAAATGTTTGCAAAAGTGATTACAGAAACGAAACGTTCTTTAACAAAAGTTGAGCAACAAACAACCACCTTGGCTATGGATGGTGGTTGTGATTTAGAATTTGTTCGCAGCATACATACCCCCTTTTAGCCATGGCAAGACTAAGTACCTTTCGCTCCGGGTGTTTGTGTTCGCCCCAACTGTAATACGGTCGCTGTGTAAAACTGATATTGCTCGTCGGTTTGGAAGGAATAAACAAAACAATAAACAAACATCAGTGCACAAGGAAAAAACAGTGAATTACAAGGCAAAATATATAGGCAACGCGCGCGCGTACCGGTCCAGAACCAGATTCGTGTTGGATAAGCATCGATTCTTTTAGTTCCCTAACTATGTACATATTTCAATAACAACGAGCGCCTGGGATTTATGGGTGATGTGGTAGGATAAAGGTAGGAAAATTAAGAGGGGAGCTTTTTGCTTCTGAACGGAAACCACGATAAAGGAAAGGGAAACGTAAAGTACACAAATCAAATTTCTTACTCAAAAAATACTGTCTTGTGTGAAATTATTGTTCTTACACTCCCCCGTTCTTCCTAATCCACCATCAATTTCCCAACATGTGTTTTGCTAACCACCTGTGCGACAGATTGTTATTATTTTTATATTAAAATTATTACAACCCGCACGCACGCATTTTCTTTTCTTCCCGTTGGCAAATCATTCCGTCTAGGTGTGTTTGTGTTTATATTACAAAAGTGTGTTCACTATTGCCACGAGACGGTCTTCATCTCGCAGCAATGGTTTGTCGTTGGGCAGAGCCTTCCTTCGCCAATTTGTTTTGGACACATAAATTACTAATCTTCTACACTCCTCATACTGCGCATCCGCAACTGTAATAACTAAATTTGCTAATTTCCCGTTTGTTTCTGCCTGCTCTGGAGAGAGGTTTTCCACCCTCCTAAACGAACAGTAGCCTTCCATTCGAGCTGCTCGGTGCGTTGACGCTAGAGGACGCGCTGATCGGGATGGTCGGTGCACCGCTGCCTGCTAGTCCGCCGGACGTCCCGTTGGCCAGCAGCACATTCTGCGGGCTGGAAACGCCGGCCCCGTTCGTGTGCAGCGGTGCGTACGCGTACGGCCGCCGACCGTTCCCATTGCTGGCGACAGTGGATGGGCCGGCAGTCGAGCTGCCCGGCTCCTTCGCGCCGTACGCGTACGGCAGCAGCGTTTCTTGCCGGCGGGCAAAGTACTTCGCCCGGTTGTAGCAGAGCACGCCCAGTATTGCCACCAGCATGCCGAGCACGTTCACCCACGTTACCGGGTTGCCGAGCACGAACAGCGAGATGGCAATGACGAAGATGCGCTTGCTGGCGCTGGCCACCGCGTACGTGAGGGGCGTCACCAGCGACAGCACGCTGAACGCGAGTATGTTCTGCAGCCAGTTGAGCACGCCGTCGGTAAAGAGCAGCGCAATTACGCGATAGTCTCCCGTTACCTGAAACAAACGAAAAGGAGAGGGGGCTTTAGTTGGCGATGTCTCACTCCATGCAGGTGGATTGAGCAAATCGAACGATACGCTACGATCGATGGATGCTTCATCACGCTGAACATGTCGACGTAGATCCAAACCGGCAGGAACATGAACAGTGCCAACCGGCCGAGTATGTGCAGCAGGCGCAGGTGGTGCACGCCCGTCTCTTTCAGTACCTTCTTCGAGAAGATGTTCTGCAGGGAGAAGCCCATCGTCGCGATGAGCGCACTGATCAGCCCGATCACGTCGAACGACAGCTCGGTCAGCGTGGCAATACCGACTCCGACGATGATCGGCACGAGGGACAGGTAGACGGCCTTCGTCTGCCGTTCGCGCATGATAATTCGCGACAGGATCACGGTAAACAGGGGCATCGTCGCTTTAACTGTGCGATGAAAGAAGAAGGAAAGCATACGGATTAAGAATAGCAGGATTCTACCTTTTTTGAGTTTTTACTCGCTTTTCTGTAAACTTGTTTTATAATATATTCTGTTCTACATAAGGTGAGCATTTGGCTTGGTGTCTTTAGGTAATTTTCTACTTATATTGGACCAAACTGGTTCAAAGATCATATAAGTATACAATTATAACCCACACACAGTCGCAAGCTATCCAAATTCTTGTTTAGCGTTCTACAAAACGAACCTAAATGTTCCCAAATATGAGGCGTTGCCCAAGGAAATGGGTATGAGATAAAGTATTTCCGGTCCACAAACCAACATCACAGGTCTGCCATATGTGGGCCATATACGACGATGAGAAAGTAAGGCAAATCGTCGTCTTGTTTACTACACGATGGTCTCGCCGGCCATGAGTTACTCTTAGATTGTGTCACCATCTAACGGCAATTGCGGAAAGGCTGTATATGAGCGACGATTGAAGTAAAATGGATTTTTTCTATAAATGCCCATCCTTATCAATTGTAATTGTTGTAGTAAAGCAAGATATATTAAATAATTCTTAAACTAACATTAATTATTGTTTAAGTTTAATGTTTGTTCATGCCTCCTACGACCTTTCCCAGGAAGAAATGACAAAATATTTGATTGCTGATGGATTTGATTGATCTTTTTTATCAGGTTGATCGCTGAGCAACACACACCGCGCAATTGAATTGACCTAGTTGTTCACATTTTGCGGCCGTTATAATATACTTGTTAGACTTTCACTTTCCACTAACGCGGCTTGGTTTCCAAACGCCACCCGTTTGCGTAACGTATCATACGTTCGTGCGGGTATGATTTTAATACGGTAAAAAGCAAAGCGCCGCCGTCGCTAAAAGAAGAGAAAAACGCAAACGGTCACAGCGAAACAAACACACTCACCTGTGTGGGCGTACGATACCGGCACCTTCCAGATGGAGATGTGCGACGTGACCGAGGCCAAAAACTTGCCCAGTGCGAGCGGTACGATGAAGCTGAAGTAGTAGCGCCACGAGATGTCGACGTACTTCCGGACTCCCCACAGATTGAAGAAAGGGCCGCTGTACACGGTGATGCTGGTTAACTGTATCATCGTCACCGTCATCGGGTACGGGAACTCGCTCAGGATCATCTTGCCGATCACGTTGTTGCTGCTGGACACCACGTACCACAGGATGCAGAGGAACACGATCGTCAGCGTTTGGCGCATCGTGCTGTCGTGCCCGCCGGCCGTTCCCGGCGGACCCTGTCCGGCGGCGTATGCACCGTCGGGTAGGAGTGGAGCACTTCCGCCACCGGTCCGGCCACCGCCCACACTGCGCAGCCCATTGACGAGCGTGCCGATTGGGCGCTTGAGCAGCATCGCCATCTTGCGGGCAAACCTCGTCGTCGACGACCTCGCAAATCCGAACCGTTTCGCACGGACGCGGACGGTTATTTTTACCCACAGGCCCGGACCAGGGTGTTGGGAGCGGGAGCGTGCGTGGGTTGGAAACGTGCGGCAACGCTTAGGCGAATCGCCGCGGTACGGCTAGCAATCTCTTTCCGGTATTACTGATCGTCGGGGTGTCGTAGTTGGATGGATGATAAATGCTGTCGTGTACACACATTACACATCGTTGCAGATGGCGCTCGTCTTACTTTGCCAAGGTTTTCGGGAGATCGTGATTCGCACCCTGCGTAGGCCTGCCGCACCCAGTCGGTCGTGCCTTGTGTGTTCCGTGACCCGTGGGGGCTTCCTCGACTATCCTCCCGACTACTCTCCCGAGCCAGCGCTACAGGAAAATGCACAAATATTTCAATCTCTTTTCACGTCACACAGGAAAAGTGGATTGGGAGGGGAAGGGAGAAGCTGGGGAGGTCAAGTTGGCACAAGGCAATTCACCTTGCATCGATATTGCTCGCGCGTACGTACCTTTCACAGCTCACGATATCCGTCCACGAAGCATCCACCGAACTGGCGTTTACGTTTGACCACGTCTTACGATATCCGCGTGGCGGCGTGCGTGTGTGTGCGTGTTTTCCTGTGACTGCGTGCGTGTGCTGTTTGGTGAACTGTCAAAAAAAAGAAAAAAAAACATTAAGCGAAGGCCACAGCTGTATATGTTTGTTATTAATCGGCAGCTATCTCTCTCGCTCTACCAGGGATATGAAGCAGCGTGAGCGAGACCGCACCACCACGTTGACAGCTGCACAGCTGGCTGTCAAGCGTGAAAGCACAATGGGCATGTATTAATCGATTCGGTCTTTATCGCGAGCTAAATAAAATGCAGAAAATAACGTCGGCATAAGTTACAAAACTATTAAATGTATCACAACATATTTAAAAAATGCATTATTTATTAAGCGGGGCAAATGTTCCAGAAAAGGATGAAGAAGGGTTTGATTTGTGTTGAAGCGTTTGTTACGTTCTGGTCTGCGCCCTGTAGGCGGATATTTTTGGATTTAAAGAAACATGGGGCAATGTGGGCACGGTGAGAAGTTTAGGCTGTAGTTTTTTTTTCGAATTCATAACTAAACACACACTTTTTACATTATTCTGAGCTTTAAAAGTTAATCTAGTTGATAAAAATTGAGACAAATACTGCTCAAACTCCCACAACATTTTTTTCGGTTTGTCATCAAGTGTGAGTTGTAATTTGTCTTCATTTATTTAGCTTCTTGGATAATAGAATCGATATGGTGTTTTAAACCTGTGTTTAGGCTTATACGAAGGGGACCAATAACGCTCCATGTTCCCTTAAACAAAACAAAATCAAGTTGCAGCGCGCCTTCACGACAGCGTGAAAGGTAAAAGAAAACCGGTAAGCGCAGTTGGTTATATTTGTTTTGCTTTTTTGGAATGATCTTTATTTAGTCACAATCACAAACAGTGAACCCCCATTGTAGGTTCCGTTTTGGCAACGAGAATTTTAAACATTAAAAGCATCAACGAGGTAACGAGAAAGAGAGACGTTGTAAGCATAACTGAAAAACTAGGAACAATCAGAGGGGCAGTAACTTTGCTCCATGCAATGTAAAGTACGTAAAACGCAACAGTCTATTCGCTTGCCGCAACAAGCAAACGGCACGAAAAATAAAAAAAAAAAACATTTGAGCGCGGATGTCCCAAAACCACTCTACTTGCTCTTGGCCGCCTTGCTGGCCGCGTTGAACGCACGCATTACCTGCTCGTCCCGGATTAGTACCTGGATCTTCTGGAGCGCCAGTATCAGACTGACCAGGTTGATCGCGTACGTGGTGACGCACACGATGCACAGGTCCTGCAACACGAAGTACAGCAGGTAGGCGAGGTAGAGCGACAGCCCGTTGGACAGCAGTATCAGGTAGCTGTTCAGCCGGCAGATGGCGAGATGGTGGCTGAAGCTGAAGGCCGCCACCAGAAAGTAGTAGAAGATGCCGTAGAACCCGTTCGGCACGTTCAGCAGCGAGTCATCGCCGAGTAGTGGTCCAACGATGCCAAAGCCACGACCGTACCTGGAAGGGGAGGAAATGATGAAGAAGGAAAAGGATGATTCGCTTAGAATAATAAGAACGGGAGAGTCGGTTCCATGGTGAGGAAAGGCCATCCCGCAGGCACTGAAAGTGTTAAATCGTCAGACCGTTCCGACCGGTAGTCCATAAACACATGACGAGCTGACCCGTGACATGCAATTCTGGGGTGCAAGCAGGTCTGGTTAAGACATCAAGCATACGCCAACTCAGACCGTACGGGGCCATAAAAATCTGGATTGCATCGTCCTGCCGCCTAATGAGGTACGTTTTATTGCACCCTTTAGATGGCGGGTCGCGCGAACGACTACCATGTGTGCTGCGAGGTGTTGTTTTTCCATTTCCCTTTCGTCGGACCGTTCGCGCGCCTGTTCCATATGGGCGATAAATTTTATTGCTACTCGAGAAAATGTGAATTTTTAGCATGTCGCCCGTTGGCGGTTTTGCTTTTGTTGTTTTTTTTTTTGCTCACTCTCTCCCTCTCTCTCTCTTCACATCACACTATGTAAATTGTGTGTATGAAATATGCATGGTCGTTAGCTGTAAGCTTTTTGTGCGCTGTTCTGGATCTTGCACTTGATGCATGTTCACCCGGCAATAATCAATTTATAGCGTTGTAGCCTCGTAAAACCTTCAAAACCCTTGCACGATACTAATTCAAAGGCACGGCACAGGAGTTGGTGATGCGCGAAGAACCGGCTTACCTGGAGGTGAACACCTTGGTGCAGCTAATGCGCTCGCTAATGTCGCACATCGCCTGGTAGGAATGGTCGTGCTCGGCCCGCAGCTCCACGTAGGACGTGTACAGGGACAGCAGGAAGCCGCACACGCTCAGGCCGACCAGTCCGAGCGTGTACGAGCACTTGCAGTTGCCGGACAAGACGCTCATGCTGGCAATTTCTCCCGGGGCGATGGCAAGGGTCGCTCGTTTCCGCAGAGATTACAGACGGGGTGCAATATTGTGGAAGCGTTCTTTACGTGCACCAAACAACCGACCGACCGCTTTCACATGGTAGCAGCAGCAACAACAACGGAAAGCGAACAGCACAAGCGCGACGGCCAAAGGCAAAAGCTGTTTTGATTGCTGTTTTGTTGCTTGTTTGTTTTGAGTTTCACGACCGTTCGCCGTGCAGCTGCGCTATGTCTAGTTATGACGTTTGATGCTGTTGCGAGTGGCGATACTGCAAGCGGGATGTGTCAAGCAGATGCTGCGATATGTATACTGCAATACGCTCCACCACAATGTAACGTTACGGGGCGCCTCTAAAATAACGCTAGATTTGAATTTGTTAACCCCGCGCGGATGGTGGAGTCGCTTTTTCAGATGAAAATACGAACAAGAAATAATTTCTGGAATATTTGTAAACAAATTAGGAGCCGTTAGTCAAAGAAAATTTGACATGTACAATTTTCAGCATGTCTTTTTCTATTTCATTGACTTTTCTATTTCATTGATGAATAAAACCGGGTAAATAGACAACACAAGGCGGCAGGATCCTTTTTTGTACAATTTTGGAGAAAAAACAAGCGGGCGGCCACCAGCAAAATGAGAGCAAATACAATAAACAAACAATTTGACAGAAAAAGTGTAGCTGCGATACAAATGTCACGGGAGCTAGCGGGAAATCCATAAAAAAAACCCTTTTTTATGGACGCGCGGGGCAATAAGGTACCTTTCGATACGGGCAGCCGATGGGCCGTGGTCCGTAAAATCGTACAGAACGTTGCTGTGGATGAACAAATTTATCACCATTTTATTAAATCGCGGTAGTTGTGTCTAATGATGAGTATTATTATAAAAAACGTAAACACAAAGAAGCGCTGGTTATTCGAGTTTTTTGCGACTCAAACATTTTCGAATTCGTTTCCGAATTTCCGTCTATACGGGAACCGTTTCATCCGGCTGTTCGTTTATCCGTGCAGTGCACAAATGACGGGTTGGAAAGCAAAAAAAAAACAGATTGACTTAACCGTAGCCTATCTGGATATATTTTGCATTTTTATTGCTTAACATCATTTGATGGTTTTTAAGCAAAACGGCCCGGCCGTTACTACAGAATAAAAACAAACATCATCAGATATGTATTTCACAGTACGTACCTCGAAAAAACAAATAAAGATAAACCTAAATTTTTGTTTTTTTTTGTGTTTCAAATACAGAAATCTGTTTTAAAATTAGAAAGCATTTATATCTCAATCTGCTCGTCGTATTTGTGTAAAATTGTTATCAAAGCTGAGGTTTTACGTCAAGTAGATTGCAATATGTAAATCTTCACTTCAATGCAACGTCGTCAAATTTGAAAAATTGCAGAATCGTTTTTAAATTTAACAACTTGTTTTTGTAAAAAACAGGAAGAACAAAAAACGAGGTCTTTGGTTTTGGGAAAGATTTGGACTTGATTGAGTATGTTTAAAATGCACTTTTATTAAGGCGTATGTTGCACACGTTTGAAGGTGAAATATCACGTCTGTTAAGTGGCTTTTTGATTTATCTTTAAAGCAGGTCAATTTCTCACCGCGGTCTAGTGCGTTGCAAAAGGGCCCCGCGAGCTGGAGATTTCAATGCTGAAAAGGAAACTTGTGTTTAATTTGTAATAGTTTACCGGCCCAGTTTGCTTACTAACAATGAGCACATGACAAGACAAAAACCGAAAGGTGAGGATGTTTGTTGTGCTTTAAGAAATATTATTTGCAAATGCTGCCCATCGCAGTAACGTCACAAACTGATCGTTTGAATTTGAAGCAATGAAAGGTGGATGTATGCGCTTTGCGCAGCAAATTTTGGCACGCGGTCCCACCGTTTGTCTCGTTCGCACGCTTGCTGGCCCGCCGCGGCTCTCTCATTCTCTCTCTCCTTCTCTCTCGTACGCTCCAGGAAGCGGCCGTGCTCGCGATTTGATTAGGCGCTCACCTGCGCCAGCATGCGTGCGTGTGTGTGAGGTGGCGCTCACGCGTTTACCCTTTTTTCTCCTATGTTCGTTGGGGCGCTCTCGGTCTCGCTCACTCCACCGTGCAGGCGGTGCGCGCTCCGTTCGGGCGCTCATGGCTGCCAACTTAACCGCTCCGAAGCGGCTGACGGCTCAGTAAGCAATCGTACTGGAGCGCAGCAGTAGCGCCGTGCAACGGAGCAGCAGCAGCAGCATCAGGCAGTAGCGAAGTGTAGCAGAAGCAGCCGCAGCAGCAGCAGCAACCAACATTGTAGTTCGGAGTGCTGAATCGGGAAAAAAGAAACAAGCGAAGAGTCAACGAAAAAAAAAAACAAACAAATCACAAGCAAAGGCTTCTCTCATCTCTTCGCCGTGGTGTGTTTGCTTAGCGATTTTCATTACATTGTTGGTTGATTTAATTCAGTGCTGGCGGAAGAGCAGGGGAAAAAAAAAGGCAAAACGGTCCCGAATCCGGAGCCGCGGCGACTGCTTCCAGAGCCAGTGCGTGTGTGTTGACGGTGATCGTAATGTGTGTGTGTGCGTGCGTGCGTATGACTGTGTGTGCGTTTGTGGTGCGATCGGTGAACGGTTTTTCGTTTCGCTTCTTCCCTCGCCTGCTTCCCTTCTTTCCATGCCGTCGAATACCCTTAGCGATTCCCTTTCGGGCCCTCGCCAGCGAGCGAATGGAAGAGGAGAGCAACAAAAAGAAGAAGCGTCGCGTACGTGTGTGTGCTGCTAGCAGTGAAACCGAGAGATAGAGCGAGAGAGAAAGAGAAAGAGAGAGAAGGAGAGCGCGCGCGTTTGTGTGTGTGTGTGTGTGTGTGTGTGTGTTGTGAAGGCGCTCAACACAGAGGCGGGCGCGAGCGTGTGCGCGCGCGCGCGTACACGCACGCTTCCTCTAGCCCTTTCCGTGCGCACCTTGTAGGCGGGGGAGGGGGCGGGGGCATGGGTGGCGCCTGGCGGAGACACAGCGAAAGGCAGCGTGCCGCAGGAAAGCGAAGAAAAAAAAACAGGAAAAACCGGAGCACACACACATACGGGCGAGCGAGCGCGCGCGCCCGCGCGTGGACGGACGCGCGCACGGCTTTGCTGCAGTGTACCCTTCAACCTCGCCCCCGCACCGACCCACAAAACACCCGACCATAAACAGCTTCCATCTCTCCAAACCCACCCCACCCCCCGCTGGTGGGGGTGGCCACGAACATCCGAAACACTCGCCCTTTTCCTGCCCACCGCCCTGTGTACACTGCACGTGGAGGAGTGTGAGAGAAGAGGAGGTAGATGGAAAACAACGAACGAACGAGCGCTGGAGCGAAAAACGCGAACGTTGGTGGGGTAGGAGGAGGTGGATGAATATGAAGAAAGAACAGAAGCGGCGTGGAAAACGGCGCAAAGGAAAAACACACTTACCCCTCCGCACACACACATACACACAGAGAGGCACACGGCCTATTGGAGAACGAACTCCAGTCCCTACCCTCCGCACCAAGATCTGCCTTCCGGCCCTTCAATCAAGTCGCTTCCTTCCTTCCTTCCCTCCCGCCCCGCTCAAATTGATTTTTCCAACCACCATTGAGAGGAAAACTGCACGAAAACAGACACACGCACCCAAGCAGGAAACACCTTGCACACGTGTGTGTGTGTGTATGTGTGTGTGGGCTTTAAGGGATTTGGGTTTTGTGAAAATCGAGCAAACGTACACGTTTTTGTAAGGGAAAACGGCCAAAGTTTTGTTGCACAAGCAAGCATAGGGAACCGAATGAAAACCGACCAGTGCTTTTTTTTTGTGTCACGCCGTCTCGCTCTCTCACTTTTTTTTTTCTGCCCACCTTTCCCTTCTGGGAAAGGGAAAGGTTTTGCCTGTTTGTGGCTTTGGCCCGTGTTTTTCTCTGTGTGTGTGGTGTGTCTGTGCAAACGTGCTTCAGGAAAATCAGTACCTCCTCTTGCCAGTGCCAAGTCTCCGTACAGGCGTTTGTAATTTATCAATTACATTTAAACGCAAACAAAACGAGTTTCCCTCTTGCCACTGCGTGCGTTTTGCGTTTATCCTGCCTTTTTTTCCGCCGTTTTTCTTTTTTTTTTTCTTCCGTTCCCTTGCTGGGTAAAAGAGAAGCGAGAAGGCGCTACGCGGATAGTGGAAGGGTTTTCTTCTCCAAACGATCGGGCCACCCCCTGCACCGACCGCCCGCCCGCCAGCCTTCGCATTGTGTGTGCGTGCGCAAGCGCGCCCGCCCGCCCTCCTGTGTGTGTGCGTGTGTGTGTGTGTGTGTATGTGTGTGTGTTTCTCATTGTGAGGCACACAGACACACACGTAGACGCGCGGTTTGGGGGAAAAAACAGGAACAAGCGTTTAAAAACGCCAGCCAGCCGGAAAACGGGCAGCAACAATACACACAACGCGCACCGCAGCAAACGAAACACACTGATTTGATTTGGTGTGAGCCCACGGAGCACATACCGGGAGTTTTTCCTTTACCGATTGGAACACGTTTCCACGAGTGCGGCAAGGAAAAGTTGTTACCTTGTTGATGCTTTTGGACATGTTTGATTTGGGAAAGCAAAAGACATTCAACTCTCCTTCACGTGCGTGTTTGTGTGTGTGTGTGTGTGTGTGTGTTTATTGAGAGGAGTTTTCCACCTCCCACCCCCACCCCCACTCACAGTGTCTTGTAACGAAAACAAAAAGGAAAACCATTTTCGGGCCAAGCAAATTCCATGAAAAGAGAGCCCCTCCCCCTCTCCCCTCCCCCTCTATCCCGTGACGTAAGATCGAAGTGTGTGCGAAAACAAAAGACCCGTGTGTCCCTGTGCGTGTGTGTGTGTGTGCGTGTTTCTTGGTGGAGAAAAGGAGCAACAGCAGCAGTCACAATCCGAAAAGCAAAAGAAGAAAAAAAACCGCAAACCGCGCATCCTGCGAAACAATCAACCGAAACTCTTCCGAAACGTGTTTCCAAACGCACACACACACACACACACACACACACACACACACACACCGCATCTTCCCGTTTTCCAACCTCAAAACCAAACCGTGTGTGCGTGTGCTTGTGCCTGTGCGCTTCCGCGTCCGCCCATGTGTGTGCGCGCGCGTCCGTTTCCGTTACGATTTTCGTTCTCTCTCTCTCTCTGCCTCTCTCTCTCTCTCTCTCTCGGTTTCCTGTGCGCTGCCCCCGTGCGTGCGCGTGTGTGTTTGTGGTGTATGTGTGAGTGTGTGTGCAAAATTGCGCTGTGACCCCCCCATCCTCCTTTCCATTTACCTACCACCCCCCCCCCTCGGGATGTGTGTGCGGAAGAGTCGTCCAGGGTCGTCCCCCCGGTTGGAAACGGCAGGGAAAACCCTTTGCAACGCAAATGGGCTTGTTGATGGAACTCTCCCCCCCCTGGTTCCCTCACTCTTGAAGATGGGTTGAAAAAAAAGGTGCAAGTGTGGCCGTGTGGTGGTGGAGCAGCAGAACGAAGAACGTAACAACACAAGCAAAGGAAAGCCGCAAGCAATCAAAAGCCAAGTCAGCAAGCAACTTAAATCTCTCCCCCTACCCCCCCACCAATGGGGGCCCGCAACAGCAGCAGTGGAGGAAGAGCAAGAAGAGGAACGCACACACGCACGCACGCACACAGCCAGAAGAGAGCGGGTGCCCAGAACCAGAAGGAAGCCACAAGCTTCCACAGCCGACCCCACCAACCAAGAAGCGACAAAAAAAAACCTCCCATGTGCGGCGACCACACCACACCAACCAATACCAAAGCCCGCGCACAGCTGTGTAACCAGCCCAAGTGTGCCACCGTGTCTGAGTGTGTGTGTGTGTGTGTGTGTGTGTATGCGTGCGTGATTCTGCTATCCCTGAAGGGTAAGTTTTTTGCAGCAAGGCAGAGTTTTGTTTTTCATTTTGGTGTGTTGCATGATAGTATTGGCTTCTAATGGATAGACCAGAGAACTCCTATAAAGTCCCCACCCCCTATCCCCAAAGCCCGAGAGATGCTGGCGGATGTTGAGACAGTCCTCTGGAGGCACATGCTGATACGAGCCTGCTTTAAAAACGGGGTTAAGTTGACAATCCACAAAGAACTAGAGATTTCATTGTGATACAGGCATGCCACTGCCACGTGGGAAAGGTGCCTGTTTACCAGGCCGTTTCGCTCCCCATACAAAACCTATCGTCCATATTCCACCGGACGTGCACGGTATAGCCGTTTTCGGTAGGCAACAGAACAGCGCTTCCAGCAAGATAATGTAACCCTCTTCAAAACCTCGCCAACTCAACCAACAATCAATCGGTCTGTTTGCCTTATGGCGGAAGGGTCTGTTGCAGTGACTGTCACTGTTGCAACTTCCAGCGGCGCTTACCAAGCTCCAAAATCTTCGTCCACTTCATCCAACTACGGTCCCCTTGTTGGGAGCCGTTGCATCGGTTCAACGTCTCAATAAAAATCAATCAATTGAAACTGGACCGCAACAGCTCAGGACAAACCGTTGCACTGTCTTGTTGGTAGACTGGGCACTACGGACACGCTAAAGACGGCTGGCATTCAGTTGCTTCTACGCTATCAAGCTTCCAGAGTGATCTTCAATGTTTAACCGGACGAGAATAGGCGCTTTCTGCATGGTATGGTCGTTGACAGTATTATATGGTTCGGTGACTAGGGCGACTGCCCAAGTACGAGGTATTAGGACAACCAGAAATGGCTGACAGGGATATTGAAGAAGACACTAAGTCAGTACTGGTTCTTATTTTTAAAAGACTCCGAAAAGGCTCTTTAAACTCTGGAACATCTTTGGACGTCTAGACTGTAGCTCCAAATACTTCTTCATCGACGTTCGCTCACCAGCAAACAAATTTGTATTTGAAAGCAAGTCAGTATGGTGTGGTTTGCTGGTTGCGGCGACTTTACACCTCATACCTACCCATGTATGAGGTATCAAGAAGTCTACTAGAGGAAGTCATGGTTGACAAGATCTTGGAATTTGGGAGGGGTATAAAAGATTTAACAGGAAGTTAAAAGAAACACAAATTCAAAACTGGTTCCTTGTTAAAATAGACTATGACCGGCTCTTGAGACTTTTAGCCGGCTTAGGATGTCTATAGCGTACGTCCAAATACTTCTTCATCGACGTCCTCTCACAAATAATTTGTTGTTCTTCTGCAAGTCCAGAGCTCCTATCTCTGTTGCAGGCTTAGTTTCTTATTATAGACAAGGTTTTACTGGGAGTTCTTCTGTACAGTGCCGGAGACTGACCTAGTCTAGTAAGCCTGTACAAGGAATGCAGGATCTTGCAGGATCGTAACGCTAAAGGGAAGAAGTCTCTATTCTGTCTCAGTCTCTGTTCTCAGCTATAAATAGAAATCTGTGCCTGTTTGCCGTCTTTTCCTAGTCCTTCCGAATATATTCCTCCACAGTTAAGAGCCCCAATACTCTATCCCTGTCCAACCTGTGCTAAACTGACTAATGTCTAATCAAAAACAAAAGCTACCGGTACTCTCAGCGGTGTTTTCATACGTACAACAATGTTCCCGTTCCGCAATGGGTTTTTAAACAGTGTTGTTGGTCGTTTAATCCGAGCTAATCGCCCGAACGGTGCCTGCATTTCTTCCACGGCCGTTTTATGGATCATCTCACCCAACATCTGTTTGGATGCGGTGTTTATATAAACACGCCGCTCGCCGATGCCGTTTCGAATCACTTTTCTTCGGCTTGCACTTTTTTTCTTCTTCCCCCCCCCCCCCCTCTCTCTCTCTCTCTCTCTCTCTCTCTCTCTCTCTCGCTCTCCTACCCTCCTCCCCCTCCTCCCTAATTTCGCTCGGTGCGGTGCTCTCTTATCGCGCCCATTGTTTGTTTTTGTTATGGATGATCTTTAATGAGGTGCCTGCCACTTCGCGGCTGCCGGCTAAGATGATGATTGCCGGCCGCATTGTTATCGGTCGCATTAACGAACCCGGGCGCCTCCGCTCTGTAGATGGGCATTTAAAGAGTGTCGAGTTTGCGAGTAAATAATGTTGCGTTTGCGGGAAGTGGCACGGTAGGCGCACAATTATCGCGACCGCGTGTGAATTTGCGTTCCTTCTGCTTCCGCACACGGCAGCGACAAAATCGCAAATGTCGTTATATCCCCCCCCCCCGGGGAACCAAATTGCCAGTTTTCCAGTTTTAGGATTCGAGTTGGTTGCTTCTTTTTTTTTTAAATTGCATCACACCAGGACCTGTCGCTGCGGCAGATTGTACGCACACATATGTGCACGGAGTGTAGGAGTTTCTCTAACCTTGAAACTTTCTACCTCTTCGGTGCCTTTTCACCCTCTCCGCTTCGTACCCTTTCAAACTCTTTTGGGAGATGCAGCTTTGCCCTTTTTGCTGCTTGCAGTCTGTCGCAGCGGGTGCACCGAAGAGAGAGAGAGAGAGAGAGAGAAAAGGGCTTGTTGGAACCAATTGGAGAGAAGTTGGAGAAAGCGTGCAGCGCCATTCTGCACGGTTACACAACTGCACGCACAGCATCCAGCATCGATGCAACCTTTTCTGCCATCTTTGAAGGACAATCTTTTCGTTACTTTCTCCCGCACCTTTAGGCACCTGCGAAAAGGCTCCCGAATGGGTGCCGTAATTCCCTATTTATTGCGCGGCACTTGGCAAAAGTTCTTACGAGCCGCACGAGGCAGCACAACTGATGCATTACAGTCGCCACCCCCGTTTTGCGTATCGTAAAGCACGGCACAAATGCAAGAAGAGCTGCAACAAAAAAAAATGCTTCTCACCCCACACCCAATAAAGCGGACAATCGCAATCGAATGGCAATTGACGGCCGGTGCCAACGATGCGTTATAAAACCCGGCATCGTTAAACGCGGTGGGGTGGGGTTGTAATATGGGGTGAGGGGGGGCGGCTTTATAGAGCTTTAGCCACTGGGGTCCGGTTAAATCCCGTTCCGCGATTCCTTCTGCATCACAAAAGAACCCGGTATGCATACAGTATGCACCCTAGCCAAGTGCAAATATGCTAATTTGATTGCATTGTTATTAAAGCTGCAGTTTGGGCGCGCTCTCCTGAAAAAGAAAAGACGCCGAGAAGCCGAGTGATGTTTATTGTCGTTTTACTTTCTATACTGCACGATAGCTGCGTTTAGCGCGCAATTATCATTGCTTGAAAGCAATTTCTCGTCCACAATAAAACGCTAATTAAGCGGTGGGGAAGGGAAGCCTTACCCTACGGGTGGAGGTGATATTAATTGTAAGCGGTGTGTTCTCACGAAATCAGCAAAGATCGAGTGCAGGCCAGGTGAGAGAGGTCCGATAGGGGAACGCTTCTTTTTTTTCGGGGTTTTGTTTTCGCGCAAAGGGAAAAAGCACTTTTGAAAGAGATTTTATTAGCCCAGAGTGTATGGCGATGTGTGTGGCATAATTTGCGGTTTTTGAAGAATTTATGCATTTTTAGATTTTTGGGACACGTCTGCAGGTTGAAGAAGCAAAGGTGTTTCAGAAGGACCCCCGTCCCATGAAGTTCTTTGATCAGGCAGAATAATAATTATCTTATTATTTTATTTGTTATTCATTACAGCTCAAGAAGCTGGTTTTTTCTTCTTCTTCTTCTTGGATGGCACAAGAACCTCTGTAGGGTCAAGGCCTAACCAGAGCACTAAATGTGATTTGACGCTTTCTGTGACTGAGTGTACGAGGGAGCGGCAGCGGTCCGAATGGGTTTCGATGCAACGTCGGGCCTGATCGTATTGAACAGGCCTACGCCGCTACCCATGGGACCACCGAGCCGCTGGTTTTTTTACCATCCAAAAATTCGGTTTGTTTACATCTCGTTACATCTGGTAGAAGTTTATTTATTGAATATTATAATGATTTCCACACGTTTTCGTTCATGTAATGTCACTTTTCAATTTTCAATTCATCATGTCAGATCAGACTTACTTTTAATTCATCATTTTTAACTCTGTTTTAAATTCATGCATTTCCATTTAAAAGTATGTGTTAAACTTTAAAGTATGATCAGGAACAAACTCACTTTCTTTAATTTTAAGATAATTCCATTCCATTCCATAAGATAAAAATAAACCAAGACGTAGGTGTAACCTTTGTCGTCTGGCATTGGCGTACAGGTCATATTGCTTTCATAAAAAAATAAATAGTGAAACATGTTTAGTGTCGTTGAGTCTGTCAGCTTAACATTTCTTTTTCAACTTTAAATTTGTGAAAAAAAAAACACAAATGTTTTCATACCGATATCATCCTCTGTATGACCCCACTGTTGACGGGTTTAGCAGCCTTTAAATATAATTTTAAATGTGCTGAAATAATGCGCTTTGAACACATTGTCAAATAACTCCGTACAACCCGTTCCATCGGTTAACCCGTGCTCGACTAAACTGGCCTCCCTGAGCGGAAGAAGGTAGGACGAAAATAGCACCAAAACTGCCCTGGCCGACTACTTCGCATCACCTGTTGGAGAAAACTATTTTTACACTGCCTCACCGTTGCAGCGAATGCAACCGGCAGCTGCAGCTACTGGAAGTGCGGCACATGCAGAATTGAAGACAGCTTCTGTCCACCGGTGCTTCCGTGCAGCCAGAGCACGATGAGGAAGCAAAACTATGTGCCCACTTGTGGGGGGGGGGGGGGCAGAAGGGTGGTAAGGTTGTTATATTGCACATGAAAAAAAAAACAAACAAACAAAAAAAGCATTAAAAACGTAAACAACATTCCGCGCGGGCGATGCTTTATGGTGCTTTTGCTTAAAACGGCATTCGAAATAGCTCGATTGTTTATTTATATTTATCTGCCGCTCCCGTCTTACTGTGTCCTGTGGGAACGGGGGGGGGGGGGGGGGGGGTTTGTTGCACCAATGCAATGGGTAGTTAAAAAAACGCAAAACCTGCGGTGCGAGGTGGAGTAACGGAGGGCAGTAAAAATCTTTGACTTGTACCGTTTTGATATTTTACTTCCACAGTGTTTTGTGTTTTGGCAAAGGATTTAATGCCTGCAGCTTTATCGCCAACTGAGCGATGGATTGGTGCATCCCGTTGCTTCCCTGAAGCCTGGTGGGGGGGGGGAGGGTTTATGGTAATTTTATGAGCGCTATTATTGTTCCGCTTCGATTGTAAACACATTGCCCTTCGGAACCTGGGGGCGCGCGCACACCGCATTGATTCTTCTGCAATATCTTGCGGGTGAACACGCACACATACACACACACAGGGTTGAGCGCGTTGGAAGGGGAAGAGCATAAGCAGCGACAAAACAGCCTTCACCCCCCCCCAGCATCATCATCCTAGAAGGGAGAGTTGAGCCTGCTCGGCCGTAAATCACTGTGTGACAGCACGCGAGGGAAGTGTATTAGCGCCGAGAGCTCGCGCGAGATTTTCCAAACTGTGCGTGTGTGTGCGCGTCTCGGGAGCGTGTGCCCGCAGCACACGTTCTCGGCGAGGGAGAGTAGCGACCGCGAAAGGCGAACGGAGGGAAAAAAACGGGGCCCGAAAGCCCCCGACACACCGGGGTGTTAATAACCTTTAGTGTGTGTCTGTATACACGCGCCCGCCGCTTAGTGTTGGTGCCCGGGCGTGCGCGTGTGTGTGTGTTTCGTTTCGCTGCATTCGTTCTTCATGGTGGGCTTTGGTGGAAGGGGGAGGGGAGGGAGGTATTGGAATCACGATGCGTTTTTGCGGACACGGGGTTTTTT
>KB671798.1:329147-361583 GCA_000349105.1 Anopheles epiroticus | reverse complement strand
ACAGGTGTGAGTGCTCACTACTGCCGCGCTCACACTGTCACCGTTGGCTGTCAGACCGTTGTTGTTTTTTTGTTGCTGCTTTTATCGGGTATTTGCTCCTGGCCCTTTTTTCTTTCCCTTGCTGGTTTGGAAACAAAAAATAAACGTGTTTGTGGTTGTGTGTGGTACTTTCGGCCGTGTGGCGTGGCGTGGTGTGTTTTTCTTTGTTTGCGTGCGAACAGGGAAAAACTGTCCGGAAAACACGGCGTGTGCGACAGATTGTTGCAAAACTGTTGGGCCACCGCTGGGCAGGCTTTGCATATTAGTTTTCCTATCTTTTCGTTTCACATCAAGCCTTTCCTCTCTGTCACTCTGTCTCTATCTCTCTCTCTCTCTCTCTCTCTCGTGTAGCTTCCACGCGGGGCCCTTCCAATTCCAACCGCACACACAGGGGCTACGCGTTCACTGATTGTGTTCGTGCCGGAGTGTGTGCGTAGGTACGGTGTATTGACGTGTCTCTGTAGCAGCCGTTCCTCTTTCGCTCTAGTCTCGCACCGACGGTTCACGCGTTCGGTAGTAGCGTGTTTGCGTGTGTGTATATGTGTGTGTGTGTGTGTGTGTGTAATTATCGCACACAAGCAAGTAGACGTGCACAGCGCGATTTGCTGCACACGTACACGCGCAACACACACAAGCGCGCACCCCTAAGCCCTAAGGGAACGCACACACTCGCTCTCCCTCACACTCTAGTGTTGCGATCCGGGTGGTGTGTGTGTTTGGTAGTAAAGCAAGGTTAGTTTTCGACCGTTGCAAGTGGAACGAGCAGGCAGCAGTGACCAACACCGTAGCCTTCCTCTATTTGCTTGCGACAGAAAAAAAACAAAAGCGAGAACAGGAAAACAAACAAAGCACGCACGCACACCCGAAAGCGCACGTGTGCAAACAGTGCGCCGACGGGAACTTCATTTTTAAGAAAAAAAAAACAGCGTAAAACACGTCCAGCAACACGGCAAACACCCGTTTGAATGGGGTAAAATGTGAAACATTGTGGTACAATGTGTCTTTGTGTGTGTGTGTGTGTGTGTGTGTAGGGGAACATGGTGCAATGTGGACACGTTTTAGGGTTTTAGGCTGAAGGTTTACGAAATTAATGCCAGACACATTCATTTGACGCTATGTTATATGCTGGACTACGGTGAAGCGTGCCATGAAGCATGCCTCATGTAAATCTGACGAATTAAGCGAAATTTCGTCTTTTACAAGAAAGTGGATTTAAAATCAATCAATGTGATATTTGAACGTGACGAGCCAACGGAGTTGGTGTGACGAGCTACCAGTGTGATTTTTTTCAAAGTACTACAAACAAACAGTTTTTTTCTTTCTCTGACTTGCTGCTAACTGCGAATGTGTTTAATAAAAAATTGTCACCAGTTTACAACACTGCTCTAAAGGTTATTCTAGGAATAAACACTCTACCAAGTGCTCCAGCTTTTCTTTTTGAGATGCAGGATACAATGCGTATTGGTGCAAATAGAGTCATTGGGGGTAAAAAGGACACCAAAATCTGTGGTGAGGTTGCACGCATGTTAATTTGTGTATTAACCTACTTGTGCAACTTCACCTTCCCGCAGCATTAGAATAGACTTAGCGTTAACTTTGAACCTGTTTTGCTAGCGTTTTGCCTACCGTAAAGGGGTTTTAAAGGCTCATATTTACCCCGTGTTCCTCTACAACACCAAGCCGTGTATGTGTTGCGCAATCTCCAAATAAGGGCGTTTAGGCACAGGGTTGTGGGGATGGGATTTGTGAGGGCAGGGAAAATGTTCCGTTTTTTTTTGTTCAGTGGTTGAAGGTAGAGAGGAGGAGGGGACGCGCTTGTTTGTTTATTTGCTTCCTCTGCTGCCGCTTGCCGCCCCTCCCTCCTTGCGCCTATGCGCCGCCGCAGCCACACGATCGATTGGAATTGAATCGTGTCGTTCTTTCACTGTCACTGCCTCTGTGTGTGTTCGTGTGAGTGTATGTGTGTGTGTGTGTCGTTATCCTTGTCACAATCTTCTTCCCCATCCTTGTTACAATTTGTTTAGTGTTTCGTTTGAATTTTTTTTTTCTTGTTGTTGTGAAAATCAATTCATTACACACGCATTTTCCCTTTTGCTTTTTCCTTCCCCCAGGAACAAGGCAGAGAAAATGAAACAATCGAAGCAGTGCGGCGCGTGCACCCGTGTGTGAGCAACGTGTACATTGTGCGTGTGTGAAGGGGCGAAGGATGCTGCTGACGGCCACGACGACCACGACGAGCACGGACACAGCAGCAACACCATCTCCTCGATCAACCGCGTTAGTGGTACACCTTTGACAGAGAAGCGCCTACCCGACTGTGTGCGTGTGTGTGTGCGTTTGTGTGGTGTATGTGTGGTGCGGTGTTTTTTTCCCACATCATAGTGCAGTTGTGCTGTAAAGGCTCGCTCTCTTCCTCTCTCTCATTCTCTCTCTTTATCGTGCTCTTGTGCATGCTGAAGGTGTGTGTCTGTGCGTGTTTTCGTCCTCCGCCGAAAAGAGCTGCCAGTTCCAGTGTGTGTGTGCTAGTGTGGGCGGCAAGGGCGAAAACGTGGTGGCGCGCGACCACGCTGCCAGACAACAGCTGTCAACCCGGTGGAAAGCGTTTTAAGGTTCCATCGTGCGCCGTGCTCCGTTTGGCGTGAAGCATACGACAATGCGCACCGTATCAACCTGCCCGCAGTGAGGGTCCCCGCCGCCAACAGTGTGCCCGTGTGTGTCCGTGCGTGAGTTTGTGTGCTAGTGAAGTAAATAGGAGCCCTCAGAAGGCTCGGAAAGGATACATAGATCGGGAAGAGGGCAAAGTGTGTGTGCGTGCGCGTATCTTCCCTTTCGTGCGCTCCGTTTTTCCGGTTCCGTTTGAGGGGAAGCGCGGGAACGGGGGAGGGGGTGGGGCTTTTCGCGCCCGGGACCGCCCATGCCCGGAGTTCGCCGCGCGTCCGTTCGTTTCCGGTTGCCCCTGCCGCGGTTAGTGTCGCCCAACGACGGCTAGACCAGTGCGCGCCAGTGTGTGTGTGCGTGTGCGCGTGTGTGCACGCTAGCTATATGTGCGTGCGGTTGTCGGGCTGCCGTCTGCTGACGTACCCCTCACCGTCGGCAAACAACGCGACGGAGCGCAACCCGGCCCCTGTTCGGGCGGTTCCGCGCCCAGCACCGGCCAACCCTTCCGCCGGCGCCAACGCCACCGGAAAGCACACACACACACGCAGCGCAGCGCCGCGACCTAGAATGCAGTGCCGCCGGGGTTGACGAGCCGAGCCCGACCTTTGCGATGGAGATACATGTGAAGCAGTGCAAGCAGCGCAACAAACGCCGGGAGCGGGCCCAACGTATGATCGCCGAGCGGGACAAGGATGCGGCCGCGGACGGCGCCGGCAACCGCGACCCGGACGACAGTGCGGACGACGACAGCGGGCCGGTCAGCCGGGAGAAGCCGCACCGGCCACCCGTCCGGCGAAAGCGCAAGGAGAAGGAACCGTCGCCCGTGCTCGAGGAGGACATTATCGACGGGTTCGCGATACTGGCGTTCAAGACGTACGAGGATATAGAGGTGAGAGTTGGTCTAGAATTAAGTTGTGCGGTAGTCAAAGGTTCTGCGCAATGCTCTGTGCTGCTAGAGTGTAGCGTTCTGCGAGAAGTTTGAAAGATGTCTCCAATGCAAGGCAGGGATAGGACCAGGGCCAGGAATACCTGCAATAAAGAATTCCTGGAATCAATGGGAAGTATTCTCATAGTTCTGGAATTCTTCCGATTATCAACCTTTCCCCCCAATCAAGATTCGGGAAGAACGTAGAGCAGGTGGGACGTATCGCCTCAAACATTGACTAGTTCTTCGTTAGACATCTCTGCGTGAACAAATGTAAACAAATTTGATGTCCTTTAATTCCTTGAAGTTCTGGAGCAAATAAAGCGATAGTTTTTGTGTATAAAAAGTCATATCAGCTCATAGAACCCAAGGGATTTGAGTCACGATTCTCGAGGTAATGCAAAGTAAATGCAATAATATAAAGCAAAATACGTTTGTATATACTCGTTAGCTATTAGTTACAGGGATCCATCATAGAAAATTATCAACTCATCATGCTTAACCCTTGATAAATACTAGAGGATTCTAGTAGGATACATGTTCAAAGCTTCTCACATTTGTCATATTTCAGAAGCTCACATTTTTATGTTTGGTCATTTGCTGTGCACACAATTATTATTCATATGATTTGAAAGTGGTGCCTTAATGCAATACATGTACCGGGGGAGGATGTGTTGATTGGACAAAAAGGGTGCTAAATTCAACTCTGGAAGCTGGTCTGGTAGTTTTTCTCTGCGAATTTTCAGTATTTTAAAGGAACTTTTTGTTTACTATCTGCATGGAGTAGGATTGTCACACACATACTAGATTTTTTTTTTGCTGTAATACAGAGATCTTCAAACATTTCCTTCATTTTCAACTTACTGATAAAATGTTCTAATAAAGAGACAATTTGGTACATTTTTAAGGGTTTTTGACAATGTTCACAATATCGTTTCATTGTTTTGTACAATGATTCAATGATGCTTAAAATGACGAACCATAAATAGAACACCTCTGCTATAATAGATCATCTCACCAAGATCACTCCAAACGTAGAATCTAAAGGCGCTAGAGCTTCTGTAGTGCTTCCGTGGAACCTCTATTAACCCATATACTCTCATCTTCCCCTCTCTTTCCAGTATGCAATAAAGCTCTCGAACAAGCGCAATGAGAAGCGCATGTCGTCGATCCTGGAACTGACAACTGTGATGGTACCGGAGGAGAAGCCACCGAAGATTATCGACACGACGCTGTCGAAGCTGGCGGACAAGTCGCTGAACGCGGCGTCCGTGGGTGTGCCGGGGGCGAACAAGCCCACCAGCAACAACAACAATAGCATTAACAATAGTGAGAGCCATGCCGCGACCACCGCCAGCACCGGCGGCTCAACCGGTGGAGTGCCCGGTCCGGGTGGCGCGGTAGGAGGAGGAGCGGCGGGAGCGGGTGTCGCAAGTAACGTGAATGGCGGCGACTGGTCGCCGGTCAACAGCAACACCCACCATCAGCTGCACCATCTGCAGCAGCAGAACCATCACGGGACGGTGGGACCGCCGGGCGAAAGGACGCCGAACGGCGAAGGTTTACCGCACCATGGGGCGGGTCCGCCCGGCAGCAACAGCAGCTTGACGGGGGCGCGGACCACCGACATGGGACTGATTGCGGCCAACGGTGGGGCGCCCGGGAGTGTCGCCGCCGGGACCAATCACCACAACCACCTGCACAACAGCCACGGGCACCACAACAGCCATGGGCTGCACAACCACGCCAACCACCTGCATCCTCACCACAACCATAGCAGTCGGAGTCACAGCCACCAGGCGTCGCAACCGCAGCAACACTCGCCGCAGCAGCAGCAACCGTACGCGTCGGTGCACCACCATGCGCACCACAACCATCACGTGGTTAGTAATGGTGGACCTACGACGCCAGTGCCCGGTGGTGGAGAGGGGCCGGCGGGGAGCGGCAACAGCAGTGGCGCCCCCAACGGTATGAACGGTGAGCCCGGTACGGTACCCGGACCGATGTCCACCGGCAGCGGGCAGCCAAACGGTGGTACCGGCGGTGGTGCCGGCAACAACCGAAGCAGCAGTAGTAGTAGTAACAGCAGTAGCATCAGTAGTAGCAGCAGCAGCAGCAGCAGCGTTCGGGCTGCCAACAGCAGCAACCGAAACAGTGGCAGCAGCAATAGCGGGCCGGCTAGTGGCAGTAGCATCAGTATGAACAGTAGCAGTAAGAACCATAGCAGTAGCAGTGGCGGCAGCAATAGCAGCAGCAACATGTGCGCCCTGAATAATCTCACCATTGCCGCCATCATGAACGGGCCGCCGCGCCGCAGCGTGAACGGCAGTGCGACGGCCAACGGTGCCGCCGGTCCGACCACCGGTACCAACAGCACGAACGGCAACAGTGTCAGCAGAAGCAGCAGCAGCAACAGCAGCAGCGGCGGCGGCAACAGTGCCGTCAGCAATACCAGCAGTAGTAGCAGTAGTGGCAGTGCGGCGAATGCACACCATCCAAACCACCATCAACTACATCATCCGCATCATCACCATCAGCAACAGCAGCAGCAGCAAAGCCACCACCTTCATCATCAACAGCAGCAACAGCAGTCGCCTCATCTTCAACATCATCCCCACCATCAACAGCACCATCAACATAACCATCATTTATCAGCGGTACATGTAAGTATCCTCGACTGCTCTTTGCAAGGACTTCCCAACGGTCTCATGGCGAGGCGGCTGCGGTGACGGTCCTCACAAATTTCGATATGAGGACTGACTAACCAACTATGTTGCCATCACAATCGATCTATACAATCAAGACCTGCCTCAGCCTTACTAGGGGAACAAGGAGATTTGGAGCTTTCTGTGACTTAGGGGGGTATTTTGGTAAGATGGTAGCCATCCAGACATTCTAAAGCCTGATCGAACACTTCACGTCGAAGAACCTGTCGCGACGGACAGGTGGATGTTGGGGCTGAAAGGGAAAATTAGCTGATCCGAACGTTAAAGAAAATGTGTCAAAACCCCTTATTTTGTATAATGGCTCGTGTTTGGCAACTCGATTACATTTTCGTTTAGATATCTGCAACCCAACGAATGTTACTGTGTAAAATTGGAATCAGTATCCATCAAATCAGTGCTACGGAAAGTGTGTGCGAAAAGTGACTATGTAAGCAGAGGGACTCTGACACCTATGTAGTCCCAGGGCTCACGTATGCCTTTGAGACATGGACCCTGTCCAAATCTGACGAAACTCTCTTTGTTGCGCTCGAGAGGAAGATGCCCGAAAGAATTGTTGGCCCCATACGCCCGGAAAGGGACGACTCAACGTGTAAAGTCTTCTTAAGCCATTCACAAGTACAGAAGCGGCCAGATTGGCTCAGGTGGGTGGATGACGTAAAGTTGCCCATCGTTAAGGGTGACAACGTATATTGGATTGGCAGACAATGGTGCAAGACCGTGAGCGGTTTCGGAGTTTATTGCATTAGGCCAAGACTACGAAGCGTTTGTAGTTCCCGATAAAGTAAGCCGGAAATGGCCTTTAGAGGTCGTTAAGGTAGGAAGATTTATTAGTTTGCAAACAAATTCAACATGTTGGTAGGTCTTTTTATTAGCTGAGATATAACTCCTATACAGATCAATTGTTGTAAATGTTTCCTGATCAACTAATTCCTACTACTGATATATCTACGAATATCTTCAAAGAGATTTCAAATCGCTTTTTATGACAACCTCACTGTACCGACAAGACTTAGAAATGTACCAGTAGCTTGGAAGTGGTCGTGCTTTGCTCTTCCTTCTACCCTAGATGTGAGAACATAATAGATTGATTGGTTTGATTTATATTTATATTTCGATTCTGATATGGGCATTGATTTGCATCTTGATTGTTTTTACAAACTAAATCCTTTCCAATGGAAAGGAGAAAGGACCTTTACCAAGGAGGCCTTAGTTGCTTCGGTACGTAGGTATAGTATGGTTTAAAATAAGGAGTTTAATTCTAGATGTTAAAGAGCTATAATATGTGCTTAAGCTATTGGTTTCACGATACTCTCTTTAGCACCTCTAGAAATGCCTTTACGTGTAATTGACGCTAGCTTGCACAGGCAATGCCCATCTGGATAAGGATTGCAAGAGCATTGTTGATGCTTACTTTAGGTTATGATGTTCCGAACGGCTCGGTAACAAACGCAACTGTCTCCCGGCTCAATCTTCCGTACGCATTGCGTACCGTACGCAGATGTATCAGATGGTTTCTTTCAAAGCCGTCTCGAAGCACGCTGCCCCATCCCGAAGTGAGGTGGGGGTGCTGCCAATAGAGCGGTATATTTAGCTCCCGGAAAGATCGTGACCTACTGCTTCACTCGTCCACCTTCCGCGGATGGGTCGCAGAGCTCTATCAGCTTCACGCTTCCTCTTTTCTTACTTTCGTTTTACCATGCACTACCCCACCACCGCCCTCCTCTTCCAGTGAGGCACGACGTGTCAATGCTGTCAATGTTGCTGCGCTCATCGACAAGATTGCACCGTGTTTACGTTCCCGCTGCTGCGCTGCGCCCAAGCGGCAGGGCAATAATATTTTATGGATGTTTATAACAGTTCGGTAAACAAACGCGCGCGCGCGCTCGCGGATCGTTAAAATAAAACAATAATCTTCGCCGCGGGACAATTGTGCTGGGTCGCGCGAAACACACACACACACACACAGACAGAAACAGACACAAACACTCTGGAATAGTGAGACGAGTTTGGGACCTCGGGGCTTTCCGCCACACTGAACACTTGCTTTTCCGAGCGGCGACCCACCGCCGCCGTGACTGCTTCTGCACCTTGGAAGTGTTGTGCCACCGTGTGGGGACTGTGCCGATTTTCCCGGTAAAAGCCCCTAAGATGGGCGCGCAGACCGGACTGACCTGTGCGCGGCCATTAGGGATGATGTGTGTGTGGAGTTTGTTTATTGAGCCCGAAGCGAAATATGCTGTTAGCGTGCTGTTTTTCTCCTCACAGTGCTGAGCAATTTCCCGATGCCCTACTCCACTCGGTTAGTTTATTTTACCGAAGCTTCCTGTAATGCAGCGTGCAGACCGTAGCTTCCAACTAGCCCGTTATCTGGGTCCGAGTATCTCCCTCTTGTTTTTTTGTGTCATTTCACAGTGTCTCGTATTTTTCGCTGAAAAGTCATTTTGTGTCGCAAGGAAACGGATGTTCGCATCTTGCTCTTGGGTCGCAATGGAAGGGCTAGGTGAGGGAGGTGATGCTGATTTGTCTCTGAAGTGTAGCCGTGCATTCTTGGGAAGCTAGTTCCTATTCCTTTTTTTTTGTTTGTTTGGGGAAGGTAAAACGCAACTTTCTGCTGAAATCATTATGCAGAAGCTGCAGAGCTAGATAACGACAGTGACTTTTTTTTTTGGATAAGTTTTTGGAGCGCGCCGAGGGGTGGCAGTACTCGGAATTGAAGCGGTAAGGGTAAAACATCTTTGTTGCCTTCAAGCTCTCGATTCCTGGAGAGCACTTTGCGGTAATTGAACCATGGCAACTGTTTTAAGTTTTAATGATGTTTTGCAAATTCGGGCGAATGTCTATGTTCGCCTTCTCGGGTAGCATTCAGTGGAATGTACACAATGTCCTAATTAGTTTTAGCCCTGTTCGGAGAAATGTTTTCTATGTTTATATGGCTCCTGTGGGTGTAATTGCCGGCGTCCAACCGTGGATCATTCCCCATCAGATACTATTCGGAAATGTATTGTGGACTTATTGGTTTGTTCCAAGAACTGAGAAATCTATCGGCTGTGATCTGTGTCATTATGAATTCTAGTCTTCTTTCCGTTGAATATGTTGAGGGTTAACATTGATTGTAATAATATTCTGAAGAGTAAGATTCATGTCTAAGATATTTTCAACCTTATTTTATTATTGTATAAGTTCTGGATAGTAATGAAGATCTAATTCTCCTCTAACAGCATTCTTTTTTAGAAAACCGTTCCTAAAATAATTCTTACGTACATTGAATGTCTCCATTAGTTCTTGCTGTTTTATAAAGAAAGTAGTAACTGTTAGCCATTTATGTTTATACATTCGCTCACTTGCTCATTTGTCATCGAACTGTATGTGCCGGCGTGACCTTGGAATTTTACGAGTACATTTGAAGCTTTGGTCACGCTCAAAACAAAAAGTTCGAGCGCTACTTTACATCCTTTGTGGTCAACATATTGAAAGATTCCAGGATCCAGAGATCATCAATTAGCTCCCTGGCTCATTTGTCGCCGAATTAGGTATCCGTGCGTCTTCGATTTTCAAGAGCACATTTAGTAACGCTCCAAAACTAAGTATAGGGAGCTGTGAAACTTTTGTGACCGATATTTTGAAAGACTCTAGACGCTTGAGATCATCTTCTGTGTTTGGCAACACTACAAACGCTCTGTGTCGCCGACTGGGGTCTGACAGAGCTTTCGAATTTTAAGAGCATGTTTCAAGATTTAGTCAAATTCTAAAGTTTTAGAGTTCTAGAATGGTCGATATTCTGAGAGATTCCAGTTGCTTGAGGTCATTATCTGCAAACTAGCTCTCTTGCCCTTTTCTGAGTTTATGTCTCGCTTCATACAAGCTGGATGTTCTGTACGGAGTAGTGAAAACTTTTGACATCATCGCTATTATTCGCAACTCTACAATCGCCCACCCTAGTGGTGTTGTCGCACTGGGAACAGGGGCATGAACTGCTGCATAAAATGTACAGCAAAATGTCACGTACGTGTACGTCGGCAAACGGTTCCCTTCGCACGATGGTCGTAAACTCTAGCCTTTTAGTACTTGCGGTGACGCACCCGTATAAAACTGCAGCTTGTTGTCAAAGTGACACATTCCGCCCGTTCATGTTTATAAACAATTGCCCGTCAACTTCAACAAATTTCCGCACTTTCGCCCGTTTCCCGTGACACGGTGTTGTTTATTATTTTGTAAAGCGCGTCCCGCTCGATGTTGAGTTAGTTTTAAAGTAAACTATTTAGCGACTGCTTCAAGCTCCCCGTCCTTCCGCATCTTGTCCGACGTGGCAGGAGCGATTTCGTTACACTCGCCTGCAGTCACCGCTAGCATGCTAGTAGGAAATTAGTGGCGTCCTGAGTGGGCGTCCTGCTCCCCTGCCCCGGTCTGCGGCACAATTTTCCCCGGGGCGTTGTCACACGAAGCGTTCGTTTGGTGTGCAAAGAGCGGCTTTTTAGTGTGCCGTCCGTTCGAAAATAAAAATAGCAGTAGAACGCTAAAAACCGGTGCAAACTGCAGTCCCGTGTCACACGCCCGCTGACCCGTGACGCCAACCGCAAATACCGATTATTGAAACGTAACCTCCGGGGGTAGCACCTTTGGCCGCACTCGCAACCGTCCCCGACCACCACGCGCCAGCGAGCGTTGAGTTCGTTTGGTTCGGAAGCCGAGGCGCAACTGATAGCGGACGCAAGTCGTCGTCGTCGGTGGTGATGGCAGGGCGCGGAAAAAAGGTCAGGAAGAGATCCGTCCGATAGAGCTACTGCTCGCTAATAGCTGCCGATTAGCAGAAGGTGAAGCGAACGATGATACCCTGGGTGTGTGTACACGGGCACTGATTGCTCGCTTCAGGAGGAAGTAGAGGCGACGGTTCGGTAGATGGGGTCGCAGCTTGACAGATTGTTGATGGTTCGCATGACTGGCGAAGCTAATTAATTGTTTTCGGTATTACGATCGGTTCGGGACCGGGAAGGAGGAAGTAGAGCCTGCGGTGATTGCTATAAATGAGTCTTGGCTCGGTGTGCTTTAGGGAACCCGGGGTAAAACGGGCATGTTAAGCATTTTCCTCTCAATTTCATAGAACAAAGACACTTTTCACTGGGGTTGTAGTCTTTGGACACGTTTTGAATGAAAACAAAAATGTGTTCGGAATGTCGTTTGAAAGATAATTTTATGTTTAAAGTTAAAACAAAGGGAACAGCAATTGGACCCAAAACATTACCCTAAAGGCTACGATTTCAGCTTCTGCTAGTAGCTTTAGCATGTTAGGGGCTGTCAATCAATTACGTAACGCTCATAGGGAGAGAAGGGGTTCACTCGAACGTTACGATTCATCTGTTATAAGTTACGCAATTAGTAAGGAGGGGGAGAGGTTGAGGATGGTCGAATAATTTACTTTTTTTTTATTAATGTTTATTAATGTGTAAAGGAATATTTGAGGAATATGGCCTGGCCGTTACTACCGAACAAAAAAAAATATAAAGGAATATTTGGTTGTGCATCTTTCATGGTGCCCCTCAAGAATTGTATTTAATTCATTTCGAGCATCATTCATTTCAAATTATGGTTACACCAGCAGATTCACCAAAATTATGCCCGGTGACCGTTTAGCCCCCGGTCTTCCCTACGTTTTGTACAGGTTTTACAGTGCACTTTCCAGAAGAGTGGCCAACATTGCCTCGCGGTGCAAGGTTTCTCGCAACGCGGATGGATGGGATGTGTAATCAAATTTCGTCTCTTAACAGGCTTCTCATTCTCTCTCTCTCTCTATCCGCAGAATCTTTCCCTATCTTCGATCATCGATCCGGGCACGTCCGACGATAGTGGGCGCGCCTCGGAGCGACTGACGACGTCCTCGGTGGCCCAGCGGGATCCGGACAGTTCGCGAGACCGGCTCAGCGACGCCAGCAGTCGCTGCAGCTCCGGCAAAGGGTATATCTGTGATAGCGAAGGAGACGATGACAAGGTAAGTGCGACGGTTGACGATTGCTTCTTGTTTTTTTTTTTGTTTCTCTCCCCCACCTTTAATTAAGTTGCACCCAGTGCGGTACCGTGACAGGGGTTTAGATGGCGTCGTGACCGCACACACAGGTACCGCGCCCCCATTCACCCTTCTTCCCGCGGGGTGAGGGGGGTTATTCGGTGTCAAAATTATTACCACCGTGATAATCACCCGATGGGGGTTGGTCTTGCTGCTGATGCCATATTTGTGGTTTAGTTTTATTTTTACAACTCATTCGCACACCGTTAAGTGAACGTTCTGTTCGGGCCGCTAGCGGGGCACGGTGGAAGAGGAAGCGGGACGGGGCAATAGTTTGTAATAGGAAATAGTGAATCGCGGGCAACGTGGCAACAAACGCAGATGTTGCACATTAACAAGCCTACACGCAGCACCTCACCCTCGTCCCAGATGGCGCATATCCGTTGCTCAAATTCAATAAACATAATATCTTTGGGGTGTGTGTGTGTGTGTGTGTGTGGGGTGCGCCACAACGTAAAGGTGTTGTGTAATTGTAAAATCGGGCGTGTTTTCCCCCCGTCGAGCTCACCTACATTTTATAATTATTTATAACCACTTCCTGTACTGGCAGAAACTGGGTGGAAAGGATGGTGGAGGAAATGTTTATGTGTCTCTTCCTACCATTTGCCAGTTTTTTTTTTTTTTTTGTTGTTGGTTAGAACGGTCTAATTTTCACGTTTCAACCCCGGGAAGGTGTTAAGCGTGAAAAACAAGCACGAACCCAGCTCGGCGAAGGTGTGAAGTGTTACCACGTTCATATTACCCGCTTGCCGAGCTGTTCCCACAATTAACAAATCTGCGCTACCCGTACAACACACACGCACACTAGGGACGCGAGGTATGAGGTGCGAGCGATGGCGCGAAGACACCCCGGGACCGGTTGAAAAATGTACCATTGATATTGATGTTTAATGGTTTCTGGAAAAGTTACAACAGAAAACAAAAAACACGCTGGAGAAGAGATACAGAGGTTTCGCTTACGAAGGTTTAATGCTTCCGGCTCTTCTAGTGGGGTGTGTGTCCTTCCGCTGCACGTGTTGCGCTACGCAAGAGCGTGCCGCTGCCATGTGCTGAAAGTGATCTGGGAATTTTATGGCCATTTTATAGTGCACTCGATGCACCATGCTGGTTCCACGTTTACCAGCGCAGAAGCTTTGGATTTTATACGAGTTTTAAGGGAGCGATCGATGCGAAGTGATTGGCCATTTGGCACTTGCTCCATGGTTTCCCTAACATTCCTTAAGATCGATAGGACTTGTTTGATGCGCATTGTTGTTGTAAGAATGCACACGAGTGTGTCGAGTGGATTGTAAAACAATAAGTGGATTTTTATTTTTGGATGCCTGCAAACCCCTGTATGGTTGTTGTTTCACCTGCCCGAAAGGAAACATTGGCTCTTGGTAGATGTTTTCTTTGATTACGACGTTAACTTTGAGGTTATAAGGTCATTTCTTAAATTTGTAACAAACACTGATGGATTGCTTCTAGTTTTATCTCATCCTGCTTAAATGTTAAGCACCTTTGGGATAATAAGTCGTAGCAGTTTGAAGTCGTCTGGTTGTCTCTAATTGGGATCCAATTGCTATAAAGACGTAAATCTGCTAGAATTCGTTTTTTCGTAAAGAGTTAGTGAACATGTCAGGTCTAGAGTTTTTAGATACTTAACATCGTTGCATTAAATTAAGAAAACCTGTGTTAAAACAAATTTCCTTTACGAAACACTAATTAATTTTTATATTTATTCTCCTTTATTGCAGGTAAGTCAACAAATCTGCACCGCCGTGAGTATGCCACACAGTGAACAAGGCCATCAAACTATTCTGCCCTATATAAGAGTGTTAACAGTGCGCCCGCTTTCTTTAGATAGTCTCTTCTTCCCTTTCTCTCTCGCACACACTTTATATATATCAAGCAAACCGGACCTTCTTGTCAATTGCAGTTAGAGGCGTCAAGAAGACCTCTTCCATTATCCCACACATTGTAATGCGCGACCCTCTAGGCAAAGCACACACGAGCAATCACTGCTGATTGTTAAGCGTGCTGCAACGGACTGTGTTTTGACTTTCTAATCACGTAACCGACGCCCGGCATGCAAAAACAAACCGAACGCAACGCCACTTCTAGAATAACTCACAACGTGCCTCTCACAGTGTGCCACAAGCCCTGTCTCTCTCTCTCTCCGTTTCGCTGCTGCCGGAACGTCACTTATATTTATATGTGTCAATAGAGGGATTTTATGATGCTTTTTTTCTGTTATGACATCTTACACCGTTCGAACCTACCGTTAAAATTCCTTTGGAGCCAAGAAAAGGGCGTCCTGGCATCGAGATGATCTCTTTGCACGCGTCCAGCGGATCGGAGGTTAACTTTTAAAAGCGATTGTAAATCTGTCATCGCAGTCTTTGCCTTCGCTGCGGAAAGGGTCCACCACCTCTGGAAGGTTGCCCGGTTGGCAGGAAAAACCGTTCCTAATCTGCCTGTGCTCCACATTCAGCCCGAACACCAGTACTGCCGGGTTGGGTCTGTCAGCCCATCATTAGACGCATGGATGTTTATGCGGACGGGAACTAGCAGGAAGCGCTGGTTCGCACTGGCAGTGTGTTGTTTATGCGTGTTGGAACCGTGGCTCGGCCGGGCAGCGTTGAAACGTTTCACTGTTCGAAGCACTTTGCCCCGCTCGGGAATGGCTGTGCGCGCACAGGAAGGCGATGATTTGTTTAAACTTTCGTGAAGTAGTTTTTGTTTCTGCCGAAGGCTTCCCGCGAGGCTGCTGACAGTTTACAAATCGATATTAATTCCCGCTACTGTGCGGCCACAAACCGCATAAGGAAAACTTGATTGCCAATCCGTTCCGAGCAGCTGATCCGTTCGACCCTAGGACAAATCACCGCTGGCCGGGGACGGCGTCGTAAAACTCAACAGTGATCACGCTTCAAGAAGTCACTAAACCACTTTCCGTGCGAGCGCTCTACCGCTGCTCAAACGCCCGCGACCCCGTTTCTGTGACGTTAATGGTTTTTTTTTTATATTTTTATCACCCCAAAGAACAGAGCCCCTCTGCTCGTTGACTGTGCGCCCGTTGATGGATGCAAATGCAATAAAATGCACTTAGCACCTAATGCGTGTTGTGTGCTGCCCCTCTGCTGCAGCGAGCGTTTATCTTTTTTTTTTTTTTTATTGCCCAGAATGGAGATTTTATGGCACCGGTCGCCGGTTCGACGGGCGGGAACAGGCAAACCGACAGCAAACGGAGCAACAAAACTATAATCCGTTCGGCACGGTAGCGGATATGCGGCGCTTTCGCTGCCGAGATGTCGACCGGCCGCAGAATTATGCACTCCTCCGTGTGTTAGCGGGTCGTAAAAATATGCAAAGTATCAATTAAAACTTTAATTAACTACTCACATGGGCAGTGTGCGAGCATGCCGTGTCGTACACCCCGGGTTGGCCTTATTGACGTCTCGCTTTTGGCGTGTATGTGTGTGTGTGAGAGAGAGAGAGAGAGAGAGAGAGAGAGAGAGAGAGCGAAAGTGAAGGATATCCGTAACCGTGTGCCGGCGAGTGATCCGGATCGAAACCGCATCGTACTTTATTTTGGTGCAATACCGCACCGGTCGCTGGCAGACCTCGTTTACGGCTCAGATTTACAGTGTGTGAAGAATGCTAATTTTAAATCGCACCAGGCCCGGTTTTGGTGCCACGTTCGGTTTCCTTGGCCGCGCTGGAGCGGTTAGAGATGGTAGCGCACCATCCGATCCGAAGGCTGCGGTAATCGATTCCCAGGGAAGACTTCGTCATTAAAACGATAAAATGTAATTACTTAATTTATCGGTGCAACCTACTTGTTAATAGGATTTTCCCCGGCAAGGTCACATCCGATGTCTATTTGAAACGCGCGATGGTATGAGTGCCACTTTAACCTGCCGGCGCGAAACGATCGATAAGAGGATGAACGGTAACCTTGAGCGTACGGCCTGGGTCTATTAAATACTCGTTTCGCTTATGCTCTTTAATTCAAGGCCGATAGTAATATTTGACAAATGGTACAAATGACGATTTTCTTGAGATAGATGATTTGGCTTTTGAGGTTGTGTACAAATTGGCTAAATATTGCAATTGCAAAACAATTAGAAGTACTTCGACTATTATATGTCATGCTATACACAATACGCAAGATCTAATCTAAGATCTTCGCAAAGGATCTAAGATGTTCCTCAAACGACCAGCATCGCTCATGATCCAACAATTCAAGAAGATTGATCGACTCAATTTATTCTTCAACTTTCTGGAACAGATTCTAGTCCGATTGTGGATCTGAACACTATACATAGCATCACTCGACTGGTATTATCCTTTTAAGATTTCCTTGGATAGATTGATTGATGGGATTATGTACCGTAGAATCCGATCCGACTTTCTGGATATTTCGACTCTAAGTATTCTTCACACAATGGTACGTTGGTTTGGTTTAGAATGCATCTTTTTGCTGTCATCCTGAAGAGTCCTTGAAATTTATTGATTATTTTTTAAATCTAATCTGTGGCTAGGATTGCACTGCATGCATGACTCGCGCTAATCTGCTGCGGCCTATTTGCTGCTCTTAGGTTATTTTTTGTGGCCATGTGTTTTAGGCAAACCTCTGCTGGGGTTTTCCATCCAGTTTGCTTTGGATAGGTACTTGTGGCATGCCTTGTTACGCATTATATATAAAATTCTTAAAGTCATAAAGATGTCAACTGAAACAATACTAGATGTCATATGATCGATATCACTAATATAATTGTTTTGTAGATCTAACGTCTTTCCCCTAAGGTCTTTCTTAAGAAGATCCAAGTTCTTCGGCAAGAATCTAATATCTTCTACAGGAAACTAATGTTTTTTAAAGATCCCAGAATTTCTCAAGATCTCAAGATCGTCTTCAAGGTTGGCTTTGCTTGTCCTCCAACCATGCCATCTTTGTCTGGAACCCTCTCGACACTCCAACAGACGCAGCCCTTTTGGCGTGAGTTTTCGTTTCACAGTATCTCAATAACTGCCACAGTATCCGAAAGGTACATTACAACAGCGATATCGGTGTATCGCTCTTGCATCTAGGTTAACCTCGAAGTAGCAGACCTCTAGCACCATCATCTTGGTAATCCGATAGGGTTTTCCGGTGTGCGTTTGTGTGTCCGTGTCGTCATCCACCTCCACCCGAAATGCTGTCGAAACGGTGCCGCTGCCTCAGCCACATATGTATGAACAGCTGCTCCGTCTGGCTGGAGCAAGCTCGAAAGAGAGAAAGAAAACAAAGACGTGCAAACAATGGGTTTGTACCAGCAGGCAGTGCCTCTGCGGTGGGCAATTCCGAGTTCCCTATCGAGAATATTCCAGCAGGGCGCGCTGGGGCTTACCGGGGTTACCGCTTCCACCAGTATTCAACCCGTACAGTGCGTGCGTGTCATGCCCGTGCAGTGCAGTTGTGTGCGTCGATACAGAAGCACTGAGCACAGAGCGTAAGCGGTGCCATGCCACCATGCCTTGTGTGTGGCCACGCTCCAGACAATCGGCTGTGCGCACACTGGCCCCATCTTAGGCCCGGTGTTGCTTGCCATTTTTGGAGTTTTGTAGGTTAGCGAACGTGCGCTGCATTAATTATGCACGCATGCAACGCGAACGAACGTTTCCAGTCCGGTTTTTCTCCGGTTTGCCTCGTCAGGGACTTCATTTTCTTTTCGCTTCTGTGCGGGTCAGCTAGTGTCTGGCTAATAAACTGGCAACTGGCGATGAGCGCCGCTGTGCGCGCGCGTGAGCGTGGTGAACCCGAGGTACATATCGGGATGACACACGAGCTTAATTGTTCAAACACACACCCCGAACGACTTTATTAGAACCAACACTGGTGGTTCTGGCAAACAGAGCCACGCATAGACAGAAAGAAAGAGAAGAAGAGAGAGAGGGAAGAAGAGAGAGAGAGAGAGGGATAATTTGAGAGAGAGAGAACTTATATTAACTTAAAATTGATGAAGATAACAAAGGGTTAGTAGCTTCATTGGATTTGCTAGAGATACCAACACAGGATTACGCGTGCCTCGCGTTTATGTGCTAATGGTTGAATACTTTACACAGCATTAGAGTAGAAAAAGGTTATCTTTGGAGGTTCTAAGTGGCTGTAAAACACAAACTATGTTTTGTTCTATCTAGATCGGCGCTTATTCATTGTTCCTTTTGTTCTGGTTGCCATTTTTAGTGCATTTTTTGAGAACTGAAAGCATGTTCAAGCGACTTTAAAGTGTTAGCAGGTTTTGCTACGAAAAGTGTATGGTAGGGCGATACTTATTCTATGTTAATTACAAAATCTGGAAACTGATGACAGAACAGGTCAGTTGCTAACGTGACATAATAATTATTACAAAGCAGGACGATTGTTAGACACTGGGTCACCGGTATTACGGGTAGTCTGTTCGATTCTCGACGCTGCCATCGGTCAACTTCTTTTTTCCAACCTGTTTTTAGAGGAGTCGTTTTGATATTCATTTCATTTCTCATCTTCTTTACGAACAATATCTTTCAAAAACGCTCTTACCAAACCACTCTAGATGTTGCATTGCCCTAGGATGGGTCAGCAGTAGCAATTCGGAAAAACACTGCCACCGCTACTGCCCAGCAGCGACGCACGGCGCAAGCTCAAATTTGAAGCGCCTTTTGTGCTGAATTTTTTATAAACTTCCAATTTCTACAGTTCTATCTCGCTGTCTCTGCGACCGGAACAGCGCAAGGGTATGCAAAAGAACAGCGCTAGGGGGCCGATGGCAAAAGAGAAGGGACCCTTTGTGCCGCGGTAACGCGTAGGGAAGGGAAAGGTCCGTGTTCTCCTCTCTGCACGAAAATGCAAATGCAAACGACTGCTGCTCTACCGTTGCGGTTATGTTGTGCGACCATTTTCGTAGTGCTTCATGCTCTCCAGCCTGCAAAAAGAACATCGATTTCCAAGAGAGTCCGCGCGAAGCAAGCGGCGAAGGTAAACGTGGAGGAAAAACCGGGAGCACTCCACCATGCATGTTCGCTCTTTTTTTTTTCTTTGCTGTTCGCATTTCAGTTTTGCATTTCGTTCTCGGTTCCTTCTGCCTGCGAACCCTGCTTTTCCTCAGTCTCATCTCGGTATCACGACTGGCATGAGGAGGCGGAAGGCGAGCAGCGAGTGGCGTTTGCGCAGCTTTTTTGTTGTTGTTGGTGGTGGTACTCTGTCGAGTACAACATTCCATTCTCCCCCCTCCCTGCTGTTTCGCCCCAAAGATACCCTTTTTTTGCACAGACACAGACGCATTCCACCCAGCAGGCCTCTGGCAACGTGCGTCCCTGCCGACAATCTGGGAGAGAATTGGTACGAATTCGCTGACGCTTCTTCTCCTCGTCTACCCCGTGCTTCGTGGTGTAGAGAGAACGAAGAGAAGAAGCAAAAACTGAACGATCTGTGACGTCACACGTATAAAACGAATCCCTTTTGAGGAATGGTGCGTTCCTATACGCTCCTCCTACGAATAGCTACTAATTTACGATTTAAACTCCTTGTATCCTCACTGTTGTGCGACCGGGCCTATTGTGAAGCTCTTTGGTTAGTTTTCTAGACAACTAACCGCTAGTAAAGAGAAAATCTGTTTGTTTAATAAACGAAATCAGATAATTTCACGCACATCACCACACAGACAGGTGTTGATGCTTCAATGGACGAAAGATGTTGTACATATGTCAGTGGTCGACAAGTATGACATTCTAAATATGAGCATCATCATACGTTACTCCCGGAATATCATCCGTTGCATCCAATCAAGATTTAAATGACCTTCAACAAAGTCTGGATGGAGGAATGTTTTTTTCCTTCCAAAATATCTTTTGTTTTGAAGTGTTTTTGGAGTGGAACGTGTCAAACTTTGATTATCGAAAGAAATTATAAATATACATACATAGGAGCTTGTTGAGGAGAGACAAACAGTTTTACCCACAGACTTGCATAGTTGTTTCTTTTGATTTTTTGTCTAAATTTAGTAGTATCATGTTACGGATTGAGCTGGCTCGTTCGTCTAGTGATAACAGCGTAGCATTTCCATAGGGCCGACGTTGTATCGTAGCTGATTCGGATAACTGCCGCACTTCCCCATACGCAGAATTGACTCTCTTGCTTATGAATACACTAAGTAACGCGAGAAAAAAATGCCAAAGAAGACAAGTACTAAGCTGTGGATGAAATGAGAAGTGCGAGCTGGAATGAAATCATCGGAATGAAATCAAAAGAACGTTGCCAAAACCGTACGTAAAATTCTTAGAAGAGGAGGGTGACAGCGAGTTGGCATACAGGGGTGTACGGAAACGTTCGCTTTGTTGACTTCCCCAATTCACCAGAAAAAAAACGCATATCAACCTTCTCACTCACGCGCACTTTCTCTCACAATCGCAGCCATCTGCATTTTCGGTGGTGGACAGGGCTCGTTGCTTCCGTTTTTGCGCTTATTTTTACTTTTGTAGTTTTTGTGAAAAGAACGCATGCACAAAGCTGTCCCATGTGCCAAGATTTTGCATTCTTCAATAGCGAGAGAGTGAGAGAGAATGAAAGAGAGAAAGAGAGCGAGAAAAATCGATACATGGATCAATTTCGTGTTGCATTTTAATGCTTCGCTAGAAAAAATAACACAACTGCTTATTATTTCAATTAAAATAGATTAATATTTTTGCGCTTCTGTGTAAAGAGGTGCCGGTGGCCCCCGCACTGCACACGCCATTTGACAGGTTGCATGTAACGTAGTGTAAACAATGCACGTAACAACTCACAACAACGGCAAAAAAGGTATAAAAAACTTGCAAGAGAAAGAGAGAGAGAGAGAGCGAGAGAGCGAAAGAGCGAAAGAGACAACAGCTCTTCATCTTGCTTTCCTGAAGGCAAGAGCAAGCGAGAAAGATTGTAATCTCGCAAACGTACGCGCTCTCAGAGATTTCGTTTTCCGTGAGCGGGAGAGAGCGAGAAAGAAAGAGAGAGCCGTTAACAATCGCGCTCCCCGTCTCGGTGTAGGAATGTGCGCGTTTGTTGCCTTTTTTTGCGCGTGGCCGTGTTTTGTCGCGACCGCACGCGCGAGAGAGGGAGAGAGAGAAAAAGAGAAAGGAGAAAGAGAGAGAGAGAGAGTGAGTGTAACGCCTTACGGCGTGACATCGTGCGGTGAGCGAACGCGCCGGTTTTTGTGGACGCCGGCGAGATTGCGTTGCGTGTCGGTTCATTGCGAGTCCAGACACCGTGCGAGACGGATACGGTGCGCGTGTTCGTCCTTTTTCCGTGGCATTTTCAGTTTTCGTGGTATGACATCCGTGGTGTGTGGAGTATCCCCTGTGCTTGGCGCTATTTAGCGCATTGTTTTGTCGCTTATTTAGTGGCAGGAAACCTTTTAGTGTCTGCACACGTATTTGAATTGTTCGCGCTGAAAAGTAGTGGAAAGAAAAATAAACAAAAAAGCAAAGTGCATTCTTTATGGATAGAAAAGTTTTCAATGGAAAATGAAACAAAAAAGAAAACAAAAGACGGTGCAAACAAACCCTGCACAGGTGATAAAACTTGTGAAATGTTAAATAAGTGTTTAACACGATAAGAGAAAAACAAATGAGAATGGCAACGTAAAGGGCAATACTGCGGGTGACAGGAAAAGAAAACAGGTCCACTAAAAGATAGACCCAAACTTGCTCTCTCTCTCTCTCTACCTGTTTAACTCTCAACTTTCCTAGTGTTTTACTTTCCCGGTCATGACTTCTTGTTCTCCTCCACTTCGTTTATCTTGGAATAGTTACTGCTTAAAACAGTGTGTGTGTGCGCCTTTAGAGTACAAAGAGTGGGTGCTGGTGCGCCGTGATGTGGTGGCAAATTTTTTCAAAAACTGCTGCAAACATATTTCTTTCGCTCCCCGCGTGCCGTGTGGACTGGAAAAGAGCGAGCAGTACGCTCCGTTTCGGTTTCCCTTTTTTTGTATTTCCTTTTCTTCATTTGCAGGAGCTGCAACTGTCACTTCTTTCGCCCTGGCAAGAGTAGCGTTCTCCAAATGTCACTTTTCAAAACAGGAATCAAGTACTTAGTCGACGTACGGGGCTGCTCCAACTCTGCCGGAATATGCCGGAGGGGGCGTTACAAAACTTTCTGGCTATTGACTTTCGGAGATAGCATTGCTTGCTATGAAACTTCTATCACTCCCTGCCTCCTATCACTCCCTGCCGCAACACCTGCAGCAGTCGGTTTTTCTCGTTTCGCCCCGAAACGTCAACGTCCCTTTGTTCCAGCAGGACGACTCCCCGAAAGACGAGTGGTGCGCAAACTCCTTTTTCCCGGTTTGCCCAATCTGTGTGCAGTTTCGTGCTCTGGTCAGTTTCGTTCCTGCCGAAAGAAAGCTGTTCTAAAGCACCACTTCCCACACCTGCATGGGAAAGAAGTCACTACCGATTGCAGTGTTTTCTTTCCTGCACCGCAAACGCTACAAAGTAAGGGCTCGCGTAATCAAGAGCGCACGGGAGTGGGAAAGTAGCGGTGGGGCGGCGAACCCCTTCTCCTACGCCGCCCGCCCTGACGGCACTTGACAACTGTCCACTTGACAGATTATCTCGATTGCCTGTCAGCAATAAATGTGTGTATCACTCTATTGACTTACGACCAGCGCAAACAAATCTGAAAGTCACACTTCACTCATCCCCCGAACATCATCACTCTACTCTCTCCCTCTCACCCACACACACACACACTCTCTCTCTCTTTCTCGCTCGCTCGCTCGCTCGTTCGCCTCTCACAACACAATACAAACACGCTGGACAAACCGCAACCCAGACACGACGGCGGACTGTGGGAGTTTATCTAAATATAGCCCCCGGGGGTCAACTTGTGGGTTCACAGCATGTTAAACGAAATCCGTGCCCGAAAAGCGGAGGCAGAGCGCGCTCGTCGGGTCGTTAAATCGGCAAGGCGACAAACACCAAAGAAAAAAAAAAGTGGAATAGCTGACTCACCGCCTACAGGGACCTCCCAACCCGGTTCGTCGTCGTTTTATTTTGGAGTTGCTCGGATACTTTATTGCGGGGAGGAGAATACCTGCTTTTTTATGTACGAAAAAAAACATACACACGCTTGCGGAAGCTGTGGATATTGTAGTTCGCTGGGCGCGGAGCGAAGAACTGTGAACGGGGACGAGGTGCCTCAGAAGTCGTAAAGTGGTCGTAAACTGGTCGTAAAACACTGCTGGACGTGATCGGCTGAAGTTTGACCCTGTGGCTCCGATGAAACGGGTTGGGGGCAGAGAGGGAGGAGGGAAGCGGGTTGGCAATTATGGAAATTGATATGTGTATTAAAGTCAGGTCCGATCGCGCTTGAGTGATCATTGTGCCTATGCGCCTCCTAACGCCCTCACACGGCTTTGTGGATGTTTGTTAACGCTTTTTTTTTCTACTTCGTCATTCCCTCGTAAAAATAAAGCAAGTTACTAGTGATACACAGCCGAATGTGCTGTTTACGGTGTACATATAGTGTGTGCTCTTTGGAGTGGAGTTCCGTGCCATTTCTGGTGTGTCGCTAGTGTGTCGCATCCTCACCGTAGGTTTTCTGGAGCTGCTGAATGTGCAATCCGAAAGGTGTAAGTGTGTTTATTCATGCCTCATGGTGACAGTGTAGAAGCGAAGCTGTATCTGGCAAGTGAGCAGCGAGTGAAGTGAAGTATTTTTAGTTCCTGATCCGCCTGACGGGAGTGTAACAGTCAACAATCAACAACTTCCAAGCGCCATCCCACAGGGAACGATCTCCTGAGGATCGATATAAATTGTTTGCACCAATCAAACGAACACTGCTACAGTGTGGAAGTAGTAGTGGTAGCAGGAAGCTGCCTCGTGCGAAAGCCAACAACACAGTATGCCGTGGTAGGAAGCAGTCAGTCTCATCTCAGTGTTCGTCCTCTGCCGCTCTTCAATCAGAACTCCCACCACTGTTGTTGTTGTGCGTGAAGAAGAAAGAATAAAAGAAGCATAATTGTGTGATTGTGAGTGTGTATGTGTGTGTCTAGCTGTGTGGTGCTTCCAGATCTATATGTTCCGTAGAGAGAAGCGTACCCACCCATCCCCACGGAACGCCACGGCGAAAGCACGGTTTCTCAGGCTCCAGGAGAGCGAAGGCCGCGATCATTGTACGGACCGCAGGAGCGAGCAGCACCCCGCAGGAAACTGCGGGGCCGCCTAGCCCGGAAAAGCTGGGCAAGACCGGCGTCGCGGCAGGAGGAGGCGGAGCCGGCAGTAGTACCAGCAGCAGCAGTAGCAGCACTATAAGCAATAGTAGTAGTTGTGGAAGTGTCTCCACTGAGCGTAGTGTCCTTGTTGCGGAAGGTGTCGGTGCTTCTTCTTCTACCTCCCGTGCGCCGATGGCCGTCGGTGGCGCCACCTCCTCGTCCGGCGTCGGCACTGCTGCTGCGGCGGCTGCGACGGCGGCGGTGGCGGCATCCGCCGGTCTGAGCAGCGGTGCGGCGGCCATCGTGTCGCCCGCCCAGAACCTGACGCAGAACGCGCTGGCAGCCGAGCGCGTCACTGTGGTGGCCATACCAGCCGCCGGAAGTCCGGCGACTGGCGGTGGTGCCCCACCGGCGGTAACGGCCGTCGCCCACTCGCCAACCAGCGGCAGTGCGGCTGGGAAAACCGTTCCCGAACAGGTCAGTTAGTCAATATTCTTTCTATACTCCCAATCGCTCGCTGTGTTGCTCGTAAATATTTGGTGCCGGGACCAGGATTGCTAAGAGCGTACCTCTTACAATCCTCGTACTTCAGCTGCCGCTACCCATCGTTTGCAGTACTCCTCAAACTTGTATCCGTTTTTCTTCCCCCTGGTGCCGTGACCAGGATACTATCTTATAAGCAAAACAGGCAATATCTAGCAATAATTATAAGCAATATCTTTAGCAAAAACGGAAATTTGAGCCATAAGATCGTTTGGGGCCCACTGGACGGCATAATTTGCTGTTCCAACACTAAACATCCTCATAAAACTTTTACCCATCGCTTTCCCTGTTGCGACGGCAAAGAAGAGGGATTATTTTATAACACATAATTGGTGCCATGACCAGGATCCATATCAACACAGCAGACCGGGTTTTGTGCACGAGGGGTCTTTTAACCCCTGGGATTTTTTTTGAAAAGCTACGAGCGGCGGTCGTGACAGCAATGAATTTGACAAATCGGAATACTACAATCCTTGGTAAAAGAGAGAGAGAGAGAGAGAGAGAGAGAGAGAGAGAGAGAGGGAGATAGGTGGAACATGAACTCTTTTAAAATGGGGGAATAGCCTTATCTAATTGTTTTCAATTGGCTTCTAACATCGATCTATCGCGTTAATCGGGTTTGGACAAAACACACGCACACACACACACCGATACCGTTTATGTGTACTCGTGGGAGTAAGTGTGCGTATGTGTGTGCAGGAGTCCTTTTTTACCCACTGGATTTAATTATCTCGAAGCGGCGGTAGCGTGCCGTGTGCCGCCCGCTGTTGCGAAGGTACTTTTACGCCTTTGTTTAATCCCCCTCGCAGGAACGCAGGGCGGAATGGGATGAAATGTTCCTTCCAATTTCCCACCGATAACCCCCGCCTACCCCTCCCGTTTCATTTGTCATTGGTGTGTATTGTGTTGTGTGTGCGGTGCTTTAAATATTAAGCGAACCACTAGGGACACCGAGATTGCGCCAGCGAGAGATGAAGGAAACGGATGGGTTATGGTTGTGTGGTATTGCGTAGAGTTTGGCTATTGATGCCCTTTATGCTTTCCTCCCCATATTCCCAAAGCCTACAAATCCCGTGAGATATCTGCTGCGCTGCGCTATTGTTGCTGGAGGGAGGGGCACAGTGGCGTAGGGGATGAGCGGCGGTAAATCTCTTCAAATTCAAAACGTTTGCTACCGGCGGCGTCGCCTGTGAACAGATGGCCCGTCCACTGTGGCCTCACTAATCCCTTTACGGTGCGCTCTTCCCAACGAAGAACCCTGACCCTGTTTTCCGGGGCCATTCGATATAGGGGTGGCTGACAAAAGCAAGGGGCAGAAAACAGGGGGCGCGAAGTACTTTTTAACACGCCACGGAAGCGAAGGGATCGCTTTGCGAACCAGCAATGAGCGGCGAGAGGCAGCCGGGCGCGCGCGGCCTTTTAGAGTCGAGTGCGCGGAACTAACCGTAACTGATGATATGATAATGACGATGTTGGCAATGGTTACCAAAGCGCACAGTCTGCCGACTGTTCCGTCAGTTGTTCCGAGCCGGTTCTTTTCGGCTGACTTGGCTCTCTCTCTCTCTCTCTCTGGTGACTTGCGTGCGCGCTTAACGGTCGGTTGAGCTTTTCTTCCCCTTTTCCCGTGCGAAAGAGCAAGGAGCCCAAGAAAACCCCTTCGCGGGGTGTTGCCGTGCCCTTAATAATAGTTTAGCGAACGCTGCCAAGAAAGAGGGCAGGGAAAGAACGTGGTCCCTTTACGGGGTCTTCCCCTAGGTTTTGTCTGTTCGTTCCGGTCTATCGAAAATCGACGACTTTATTAAGTGGCTTGGGTGTACGTTCGTGCACCCGTTCGAGGCATTACGGAGGGTTTTCGAGCGACAGAAATAAAAACAGCAAACTCAAGACAATGCTTACCACTGTCGCCTTTCTCTCTCTTTCTCCCTCCCCTTCCTTCCGTTCACGTGACTCCTGTTTTGGTCGTCGCGGATGTCTAACCGTTTTGCTTCATTTACATCCCCCTTATCCCTCTACCTTCCCGCCGATAAAAAGGGGTGCGAACTAAAGGTATATTAGTTCTCATTTAAAAGTGACAATGGGGGTAAAACAAAAACACACACACACGCATGCACGGGTGCACGCGAGAAACCGTCTTAAACACGGTGGCGATAATCATCAGCACTACCGTCAGCCGGCGATGTGTTTGTTACTTCGCAGTTTTGTAAACAAAACAGATGCGCCGGGGGGAAAAACTCCTTTTTTTTAATAAATACAACATACGCAGTCACGGAGAGGAGGTGAGGTGTGCATCTTCAAAACCCGACCGCAAGCGGTAGAAAAATGATTTTTTTAACCGTTCGGGGGTCCGAGAAGAGTTAAAGGGGTCGAGGTGTGTGCTGCCTATGAAGATAAGGAAGCAAGAACGCACAAGGAGCTTATAACCGACGACGACCCCCATTGGTGTAGTTTGTACTTTATTTTATATGTGTTTTCAAACACACTTTTGAGTGATTGAAAACTATCTGAGGAAAGCGAATACCGGAAGGAGAGGAGAAAACAGTAGAAAGGAAACGCGCGGCTAGCGCGGACAGCAAGATTCGAACCCACCTCAATCCTTATCGCTGGTATCCACCGTCCTCCCCCAGCGCTGTCGACCATTCAGCAAGCGTGCCTGTGTGCCGTTCACTATCGACCAGTATCGTACGCGTGCAGATCGATCATACGCGCTAGCACTTAACGATGTTACAGCTCTATTACACCCGCTAATGAACCGCAACCTTCGCATTGGGGATCAAAAATGTCATCTTTATCTAAACACCCGGCATGCTCGCGTTTGTTTCATTGTGACTCATTAATAATGGCCCCCACTAATCACGCTTCTAAGCACCGCGCTGCACCGTACAGATTTATTAACAAATATTATCCACCGCCGTATAAATATTCCACCAACCTGCCTATCCCCACTCCTCCCACCAACAACAAAAAAAAAACAAAATACCCTGATTTTCTTCCTCCCATTTTGTGGGTTTCGTTTATTCCTAACTTTTTGACAGCGAAGAGTAATATCATGCCGTGGCCCCGCGCTTTCTCGCACCACGTTTACAAACGGTACCATAAATAAAACTGGTCCGAAAATGGCAGACCACAACAGCATTGCTGCTGCTGCTGCTGCTGCTGCTCCCCGCTTGTGTGATGAGTGAGGTTGAAGCTAATAAATGGGGAAGCTCGATGAAACTAAAAAAAAAAACAACAACAACACGACCAAATCGAAGAAGCAAAACATACCGGGTTCGACGTTAAACGCTTGTCGAAGATCCATTCCCTTTCGGCCGCGGACACCCTGCCGCGTGCGCGCGCTCGCACCGCTTTAGGCGGACCCCGGCCGGTCCCGCGGAGAGTGATTTATTGATCGCGCGCACAGACCCCCTCACTGTTTTGCCTTTACCCCTCCCCCCCCTCCTCATTCATCTTCCTTCCTTCGCTCAACAGTACGGGCATGTTTAGCACACGCATTTAATTGGTTAAGCATATCGCGTAGCGATTTGGATTTGTGGCGATGTTTGGGCAGGCCCGGGGCAGATCCCACTCCCGCTGTGCGCCCGCCTGTGTGTGAGATCACTGCTTAACTGCTTTTTATTATGGACAGTGGTGGGGTGCGCTTGTGCTTTGCTGCCGAGTGGATGATATTAAACATTTTGTTAAAAGGTTGTTTAAATAAAAGCGCGCAGCAATAATAATGTGTCTGTGTTTTTGCTTGCTAAACAGCTTCACCCTCGCTCATGACGCTTTTTGTATGTGTGTGTGTGTGTGATTTGTGTTTCTTTCCATTTGTTTTCTGCTTAGCGTTTGCAGGATAGTTTCACGCCAGCCCATCATGTCACCGTTTCTGCTAACAAGTTAGTGCTCATAAAACGTGTTGGAATTTCACATTGTTTTTTGTTTTTGGTACCAACCGGCCAGATGTTTACACTTGTTTTTTTTTTTGGGGGGGATTGATTTCTCGTTTGTTACTGCTGCAACGATTCAATTGCGGGACTGTTGTTCGCCTCTCCTTGAAGTTGCTAACCCAATTTCGTTTAAAATTTATCGGTTTTCCAAACAGTCGGTAGTGATGGTGCGTTCCCCTTCCCTTCCAAAACGGATGTTTCATCTCTTGCCAACTGCTCCGGTGTTTTTTTTTTCTTTTCAAAAGAAGTGTTGTGTGTTTTGCATTAGCGTCAGGGAGGGGAGGGGGGTTGCGACAGAACTTCCCGATCGCAATCACGCACTCCACACTTCCCGTTCTTCCGTGCACTACCGATCCGTAGCTACTGCGCTCAAGTGCGCTTTCCAAACCTTCTGCCGCAGGAGAAGCTTGGAGAGTGTTTGAATGCGGTGAAGTGATCTCATCTTCCGCCTTGCAGGGCGGAAAGGGGGAGCGGGTGTGTGGAATTGGAACAGATCCTTCAGGTTGGGTTAAGATCGCCCCTCGAGAAAAAGACGTTTTGCTTGAGAGAGAAAGAAAGAGAGAGAGAGAAAGAGAGGTGGTGCTGTTTGTTTATTTGTTTATACTTTTGATTGGTTTGAGCACTTAAATGAACAGTTACCATCTTGTTCATGTGTGTGTGTGTGTGTGTGTGTGTGTGTGAAATAGTGTTGAGTAAATGTTAAGCCTCGCAACAAGTTTGTGGATGCAACGTTTGTAATGGCCATCCAGATAGAGTTGAGAGCGATGCTAAGGATGGATGTTTTTCAAACACTTTGGATAGGCCGAGTGTTGCAAAAATTTCTCAGTTTTAGTTGTCTTTTTTTTTTGGTTGTTCGAATTGGGTACAGGAGCGACTTCATTTCTCGTAAAACCTTTTTCTGCAGGGTTTATTGGCTTACCGATCTCGATATCATGAAGTTTGAAAACATGATTTGAGTTCAGGGTTTTAAGCGTTATTGAAAAAAAAAATTATCATTAAAAGTTCATTTATTATTTCATTCGAGCTGCACTAAGGTGTTAAATACAATTTAGGCAGCACCATCGTGAACCAAACAGCCAAACTTGGTACTGTAACGAGCAGCTCCATCATCATCACACCTCTGTAGATCGAACAAAAATAAATAAAAAAAAAACCTGTTTGGAATGATGGAACCCTCCCACTCCATCCTATCGCGCTCACCTTGCTGTAAAATAATAAACCAAAACCGAAACGATTACCAACAAGCAGCAGCACCCCGAAATTATTCCGTACTAATTTATCGACGTTAATTAATAAATAAACATCCAGTTGAAACGTCGTTGGCGCTAACCCCCCTAACTCCCACCGTCCGTCCGTCCCTCCCTCACCACCACCTACAAATCCTCCAATGCCACCCGGCCACCACCGTTTTATAGACGTTTTATTGCGCTTTTGAGGGGGTGAGGGGCGAAGAAATAATAACATGGAGAGGGCGGCACAAAAAAAAAAACAGCATTTAAATTGAAATTGCCCTCGCTACCGGGTTTGGTGTTTTGGTGGTTGGTAAAATTGATTCTCCATCCGCAAATGGAACACCTCCACCTCGCCTCAAAACCAACGGGGTGGAGAGATGTTGTCTGACATCAAAATGCCGCACGCCATGACCACCCCCAAAACCAGCCGGAGAGATGAAGCTTTGGCCGGTTGCCAAGCGTTCTCCTTTTCCTATTGTTCCAGGTCGGCCATAGCGGCATGTTTGACACGCCGATCCATTTGCTGCGGGCTTTATATATGTGTGGGTGTGAGAAAAAGAGGCTAGTATTGCCTGTTCCGTAGGGTTTGAATAATTAAATTTAATAAATATGTTTCGAATGCTGCTCTAAATTATAAATGAAATTTGTTAGTACAAAATGCATTAATGCTGGGCACACAGAGGATAAGAGAAGGAAAACCACATTCCCCGACTGCTTTGTTGCGGTTGGCCGATTGTGGTAAAAAAAACGCAAAACAAAAACAATTATAATCTGCTAATAAATAATCATCTCACATTTCAAATGGGATGGGGTAAAAACAGGGGCTCAAAACCAACGAATGCACGACACAAAACATCGTTAATGAAACGGCACACAGAACCATCAATTTAAATTGACTACCCTATCCAAACCACCACACCCCCACAGTGTCGCCAGATCCCGACGGAAGCGTGTCAATCCGGTTTGGGTTTGTCGCGCGTGGAACCCACCCCCTCCTCCCTCTTTCTCTTTCCAATTGACAAGTGACAATCAAATGACAGCCCTAAGTAAAACCTGACAACCAAACGCATACCACGCCCCCCCCCCCACCTGCCCCTCCCCAAACCCCACGCTTTACGCCCGATCGCGCATTAAATCATTTCACAATCAATCAATCGATTAATCAAATCCTCCCTCCGGTGCGGTCCATACGGTTGCGAGCGGGGGGGGTGGGTTAGTGGGGTTGTGCAACCATTTTGCAACTCCCACCAGAGGAAGCGCGTACGGTCCTGTCTCCCTTTTCATCCCCCCCGCCACTTCCTGGCTGGGCGCTCGGGGTGCTTTTTTTTTCATTACGCTATCTCTCATTAGATTTTGAACATAATTAAATCACTCGACATCATCAATTATAGAAGCTCATCAGTTTATGTGAGGGTTGGGTTGGATTGCTCCTGCTGCTGCTACTGCTGAAGGGTGCTAGTGGGCGGGAAGCGTAAAAAGGATAAGCTAACCCTGCAATCTCTCCGGGCGCTAATAATAGCGAAAAAATAATTTAAATCAGAGTGAAATATTTGCACAAACTCACACACACGCCCTGAAAACGGGAAAAGGATTATGCCGAAGCGTGCCGGAGGATTGCATTTACAAAATGGCGCACACGGGCGGAACACTTAACAAAAAAAAAAAACGAAAAGGGAAGCAGCAATTTGCAGCAGGTTGCTCGACTCGTGCACCGAAATTATCGCTCGTTTCATCTCGTTCACACCAGCCTGCGCGCAGAGTAGTAGCGGTAGTGGACCGGGTAGCATAACTACACACACCCACACAGCCGCACAGCAAACGTGTGGTGGGGAGGGGTGGGGAGGGGGAAGTGCGGTGTAGGGCACGGATGCGAATAATTAAACTCAAACAGGCGGAAAATTATTTTGCCCGGAGTTAATTAAATTTTCATTCGTTTATAGATTATTCCCGCACGCCTAATATGGTGCGCTTGGTGTGTGTGTGTGTGTGTGTGTGTCTGCGTTTGTGTGGCGGGGAAGAGTGGTACACTCAACCAACCACCCCCCAGCAATGTTGGGGAGGGGGGGGGGTTATAATTTTCTTAATTTCGTTTATTCGATTAAGTGTGTGCTTTTCGGCGCGAAAACCGATTTATGTCAAGC